>CM035803.1:12702120-12897120 GCA_020466265.1 Siphamia tubifer
TAATAATAATGGCCCTTTGTGTGAATTGAATAAGGAAAAAAAAAACCCACACAGCTGTAGGGACTCTGCCACGAAATGAAAAGAAAACGCAGGTGTTTTTCAGCATTTCTCCAGAGCTACATTCAAATACAATACTGTTTTGTTACCATATGGTTTTACTCAGCTCAGTGGATAATAATTGATTCATTAATGACTTCCCAAATGTGAAGAAAGCACAGGAAAAAAAATCAAATTCCGTTCACTCTAAAAGGCCAAACTCAGTGTCTGTTGTGCGTAAAAGCCGCTCATTTTCTATCCCTGTGCGTAAAAAGCATCCATTTAATTCAACTCTTCACTTTCTGTTCCAGACTGTTTACTTCTACCAAGAATGAAGAACCAAAGGGACTAATGAAGAAACTCACCGACCTCAATCATTGAGCGCCACGGAGACAAAAAAAAAAAGACAAAAAGACACACCACCCTGCATCTCGGGGACAGTGTGTTCGCGTGGATTCAGACTCAACACACTGTTTTTTTTCACGGACTGTGGCAGAGGAAAGAGGAAATAAACCCCACGGAGAGTCACGCCATGTACAGGCCAAAGGTGCATATGTGTATTCAAAGCCATCTTCTACACTTTACAAGGAGATATATGTAAATGTATAAATATATATATGTATATATATATATATGTGCTGTTTCCAAAGACTTTATAGAAAAGTATAAATGTTCTAAATGAATGCATATTGTACAAACTTGTGTAAGTACATAGTCTGAAAGGGACCAATGCAATTTAGACTCATTCGCTGCATGGATTTATTTCCACTGACTTTGTTTATCAAGTCTCCAAACTCCGTCCATTGTAAATTTTTTTTGGCTTATTTATTAATTAAAAAAACGTATTTTTTAACTAAAATTTGTTTTTTTTTTAAAAAAGAACATTTATTGTGTAAATAGCTTTTTACTAGCAATGGTTTATGGGTAATTTACAAAACTATTCCTCTTACACAGTGACTTTTCTCATTTATTTATTCATATGTTTTTTTTCTAAAATTAGCTACAGTATGAGACATTAACTTTCACTCCTTCTCAAAAGCCTGTAATTCCACTGAGACCAGGGTCAGGATGCAACGTTTTTTTCTCTCCAGGATTTCAGCTGTCAATTTAAACTGAAGCATCAACCCCTAATTTTTATTCATATATTTTCTTACACGTCATTTTGTGGGTTTTATCATGAAGTAAAAAATATTCTTGAGATTTTGTCAAAAGTGGTTGTCAGCTCCAGGGACAAAAAATAAATAAATAAATAAATAAATAATAATAATAATTATATATATATATATATATATATATATATATATATATATATATATATATATATATATATATATATATATATATATATATATATATATATATATATATATATATATATATATATATATATATATATATATATATATATATATATATATATATATATATATATATATATATATATATATATAAAATCAAAGTACATAGGATTAGTTGTAATTTTTCTATTAATTTTCACTCTCACCTTCAAAAGTAATGACGTTTTGTAGGATGTGACTTTATTTTTATATATTTTTTCATAAATTCAGGTAGAATGTGAACATGAATCTTCAACTGTTTATCTTTTTGTTTAAACATTGGGATACTTTTCATGGGGTTCAAACCAGTTACTCAATTTTTTATCAGTTGTGCTTTTCAAGTGTAAAAGGTTTTAAAACATTTCTCAATGTAAAAGTTATGTTTATCTGAAAATGGTTCATTTACTCAATCACTAAAATATTTAGTCGTCAGATCCAAGGCCAACAGGGTGGACATTCTAATGGAATTATATATAATAGGGTGGATCACACATGAGTTTTTTCTTCTGTCTTATCACCTCTGTCTTTTTTATTTATCTATAATTTAATATTTTAATCCCTTAAATTTAACCAGTATATGTTCCTAAACATTTCACAAGGAACTTATATTTTTTCCAACTCTTTAGGAGGCCATATGTTATAAGATAATATGTAGTGATGTAAAACAATATGTCTGACATTATGCAAAGGAAATGTATTTTTCACTGCTGGGTGTGAGAATGAGCTTAGTTTTCACCTCTGCTGCTCTTGTTATGGAAAAAAAGGCAACTATTAACATTTGCCTTCATTAGCAGAGCAGAGAAGCAGTGCCAAATTCAGGCATATAAACTTCTTGTCGGCTTAAATAAGCATAAATCCTGCCTTTAATGAGCAGGAGCCCCAGATAAGGACGACAGGCGTTAACGCAGGCCTGTGACTGGTTCCCTCTTTCTCTTAAAACATGAAAGTGTTTACATGTCGTTTTCCCAGACGTGCTTCGATAGAATCTAAACAGTGAAAGAGCTCATTGTTAACTGGAGCTACCAGTGGAAATGCTCGGCTGATTGTCAGGCTGTTTTCAGCTGCTCCTGCCCCCGTCTCATTTGTTACGTTTACATGATGGTTTTTTTTTTATTATTTCCAAATTATTTATTCGGAATGAAATATTTCAGAATTAAAGCAATTTTTTTTGTGTTTCCATGGGCATGTTCATTCCGAATAAAGGTTTCCATGGAAACAGGTTTATTCCACTCTTTAACAGCTGTAGGTACAGAGGGTTCTGATTGGACAGGACGGGCAGTTAATGTCTGGATGAAAACGATTGTGTCCACTTCCTGTTTAGTATTTCTTTCAACTGTTATCATGTTAGACCAGATATTACATGTGATTTTTGCATTTATTTTTGTGATAATTATGACGGCCACTACTGGTTTTGTGTTAATTTGAACTATCAGATTCAGATTATTTTATTTATCCTCTAGGGACCATTCAGTTGGCAGAACTATCAACATGGAAGACTACATACTACATGCCATTTTTGCATTTATTTTTGTGATAATTACGAACCATAGGATTCAACAAACTAATGCAGAATATGTGCGTCATCAACATGGAATATGTTCTTCATCGTAACCAGACCAGGAGCATGTGCAGAACGACAGGAATAATGTTAAAGAGGAATTAACTGTTTACATGTCAGAGGAATTATTGAATTCAGAATTAATGTTGGAATAAACCAGTGACTTTATTTAGAACTAGAAAAGCACTCGGAGAGAGCGCAAACCTCCGCCAAGGCAGACCCCCCCCCCCCCTTCGAGTGAAGAGAGGTCCGCCAAGGAGGTTATGTTTTTGGCAGTTTGTCTGTCTGTCTGTCTGTCTGTCTGTTAGTTAGCAAGATAACTCAAAAATGTAGGGACGGATCTTGACGACATTTTCAGGGTGGGTTGGTAATAGGGAGATCTGGGAATGATAAGATTTTAGTGGTGATTCGGGGGGTGGGGGGTCAAAATAACTCAAAAACTTATGGAATCCTAAAGTGTCACAAGGTACAAATAATTAGATTTTGGTGGTGATCTGGGAGAGATCTTGGATTCTGGATCACTTTGAAATTTGACTGCGATGTAACATTTCAAAGTGATCCAGAATCCAGGATCTATTCCAGATTCTGGATCTCTTTCGGATCACCAGCAATCATTTCCAGATCACCCCATTACCAAACTGCCCTGTAAATTTCGCCGAGAACTGTCCATCATTTGTTGAGTTATCTTGCTAACTAACAGACAGACAAACAGACATAACCTCCTCAGTGGAGGTAATTATTATTTTCAACTGGAATTAGGTGTTTACATGATCATCTGGAGATGGAATTAACCTTTATTCAGAATTAAACAGGAATAAAAAAGTGTCATGTAAACAGGGCTACTCTGACATTCCACCTCAAAAGTCCAAACAATATACAGTATATTAGCATAAGATAATCTACCAGGAGCATCTTAACTCAAGTATTATGTATTATTTGCCAACTCGGGTCATGAATTCTGCAGGTAAAATGTAGGACAATAAAAAAAAACAACATTATATCTGCAGGAGACAGTGTAGAAAAACTCAAGACAATCTTCTGTGTTTCCAGATGAATCTTCACCTCTGTAGGAATATTTCTATTGTCAGAACATACATGAGAATGTGTTAGTCCTATGTCCTAACACATATGTTTGTCACAGTTTGGTTCAATGTAAATGTTGAATGGAGTCTTTTTGTGGGAGTCAAGGATGATTTATACTTCAAAGTTTAAGTCAAACATTACACATCTACAGATCAATGGAAACATGATGATGGGATGTACACTGAAAAAAGTAAAACATTGAATCAACTTAAAAATTCTGCTTCAATAGGTCACACATAAAAAAACATCTAGTTGAGTAAATCAAATTAAATTAAATTAAAATAACCCTAACCCTATGTAATTCAATTTGGTTCACTTAACTAGACTTTCATATGTGTGACCATAAAAAGTCAATATGATAAGTACTACTGTTGTACACAAATATAAGTACTACTGTTGTATATAAATATCAGTACTATTGTTGTACATAGATATCAGTAGTAGTGCTATACACAAATATCAGTACTGTTGTACATAACCATCAGTACTATTGTTCATAAATATCAGTACTTGCTGGAGTAAAGAGCCAGTGTTAATTTTGTTGCTGTACTTTCACCAATGTTAATAATCTTGCTGTAGTTTCAACAGTGTTAATAATCTTGCTGTAGCTTCAACAGTGTTAATAATATTGCTGTAGTTTCAACAGTGTTAATAATCTTGCTGTAGTTTCACCAGTGTTAATAATCTTGCTGTAGCTTCAACAGTGTTAATAATCTTGCTGTAGTTTCAACAGTGTTAATAATCTTGCTGTAGTTTCAACAGTGTTAATAATCTTGCTGTAGTTTCACCAGTGTTAATAATCTTACTGTAGTTTCACCAGTGTTAATAATCTTGCTGTAGTTTCAACAGTGTTAATAATCTTGCTGTAGCTTCAACAGTGTTAATAATCTTGCTGTAGTTTCACCAGTGTTAATAATCTTGCTGTAGCTTCAACAGTGTTAATAATCTTGCCGTAGTTTCAACAGTGTTAATAATCTTGCTGTAGCTTCAACAGTGTTAATAATCTTGCTGTAGTTTCACCAGTGTTAATAATCTTGCTGTAGTTTCACCAGTGTTAATAATCTTGCTGTAGTTTCACCAGTGTTAATAATCTTGCTGTAGTTTCACCAGTGTTAATAATCTTGCTGTAGTTTCACCAGTGTTAATAATCTTACTGTAGTTTCACCAGTGTTAATAATCTTGCTGTAGTTTCACCAGTGTTAATAATCTTGCTGTAGTTTCACCAGTGTTAATAATCTTACTGTAGTTTCACCAGTGTTAATAATCTTGCTGTAGCTTCAACAGTGTTAATAATCTTGCTGTAGTTTCACCAGTGTTAATAATCTTGCTGTAGTTTCACCAGTGTTAATAATCTTGCTGTAGTTTCACCAGTGTTAATAATCTTACTGTAGTTTCACCAGTGTTAATAATCTTGCTGTAGCTTCAACAGTGTTAATAATCTTGCTGTAGTTTCACCAGTGTTAATAATCTTGCTGTAGTTTCACCAGTGTTAATAATCTTGCTGTAGTTTCACCAGTGTTAATAATCTTGCTGTAGTTTCAACACTGTCCCGTCTCTGTCGTCACGGTGGTCTCCAGAGCAGTTGAACGGACCCTTCCTACTTCGGCCCGTTTATCCGTTGGAGCCCGTTTGATACCTGCTCATTATCTCAAGCCCTCACAGCTGAGCAGTACAGAACCACCCGGGGCTACAGCTCCGGCACTGCCAGAGATCCAGATGTTTCCCGTAAAATCAGACGGAAAAAGCTACAAAACTTTAATTTGCAGTAAAAAGGGAATAAAGTAAAGGTTTACACTCTGCTGCGCCTCCAACAGTATTCTGTGTTGGTCTGGTTCAGTAAAAAAAGCCTAAGGTTATCCCAGACCACGTTGGAGGCTGATGTCAGCTTCACTAAACTTCCTCTGTTGGCATGTTCAGGGTCAGCTGTGTACACCAACCACCAAGAAGACCCACAATGCATCAGACGTAAAGCATTAGTCACACTTAAACATACCTCTATACTCACGCTTTGTTTGATTCTTTTCCTTTTTCTTTCATTGTGAAGCTGGGATCTATAAATCTGATTATGCATCAAGGATTCTTTGACTATGAAATTATAATCTGCACGGCCCATTTAATATACTCCACACCGGGGGTTTCAAACATGCGACCCGTGGGCCAAATGCGGCCTGCCAATGGCTCCAACGTGGCCCATGGGATAAAGAGCATAATAATCTATTAAATGACTCCATATTTTCTTCTTCATTTTTTTCTTTGCCTATAAATGATGATAACTTCACATTTTTATCAATGTTTGACTGGAAAAAAATATATATTAAATTCCATTTACAAACTATCCTGTAACAATAAAATGTGAAAAACCTGAAATGTCTAAAGAAAAAATTTGAACCATTTACTGCTAAGAGTTTAGTGTCTTTGTAGAACTGATACATAATAAAACACATGGACAAATTATAAATTGAGGAAGAATATTGTTAAAATTGCCTTATTTTTCTGATGAGATTTAACTTTTTTTTGTATTTGGATAATTTATAAAAGTATTTTCATAATTTAATGGGGTTTTTTTTTTTACAGTAAAACAATGACAACAACTTGGAGTTATCATTATTTATAGGTTATTATGTTGTCATTTAACTGGTCCGGTCCATTGGAAATAAATGTATTGTCTATAATGTCTATAATGTTTTCAGACACATTCAAAGGGGAGTGAGGAATTGTTTTAGAGTTGGTTTGTTTGCTGGTTTGTTTGTTTATAAACAGGTTTACACAAAAACAATTGAACCGACTTCTATGAAATTTTCAGCAAAGGTGGAAGATGGTCCAGAATAGATACCATTACATTTTGGTGCATGTAGGTCAAAGGTCACACTCACCAAAAATGTGTTTTCACAATGATAAGAGATAGGGCAAATCAGGTCAAATGTGTGCAAGGGGGTGGGGTTTATTGTCCTGGGCAACACTTGTTTAATATTTCAGTCAAATATTTTTATTGCATAAATGAGCAATGAGGTAAGCAATGAAAGAAAGAAAAAACAGGAGCTTTCAGACAAGGCATCCTTTAAGCATGACACATCACTAACCATCGACAGTTTCAACAAAACAACTTGAAACAACTGTTTTGTCTTGTGTGTTTTTTTTTTTTTTTTTTAATCTTCCTATTTCTATCCAGAAGCCAACGTTCTGTTTAGTGTTCTCCATCTTTATGGGTTGTTTCTGCTGCCTGTCATTACTGGATCAACTGCCCAATTGCACATGCACAACGTTAACTCTACTTGGACAAATTGGCTGAAAAGCATTGGCAGAGACATTCAGAGTTATTCTGTGCTGCAGATGCAAATGTTCGTCAGGTTAATGATGATGATGGATTAATCCACGTTAATAGGTTAATTTTGAAAGCCTTAAGTTTGAGTAAAATTGAATAAGCAAAATGTACAACAAACAAGTGATATCTTACATTTCAAAGTGTTTTATTATAAAATGTGCAACTTGAGAGTAATATTCATGATGCACTGTTGGAATCAAATATTCTTCTCACAAAATTATTGTGACTATGATTCACTGCACATGGCACAACTTCTTTCAACAATCTGCTTTCATAGTGAACATCATATCTAACCAACAAACCATGGTTGTAGAGGAGGTGCGCTGACAGGAGGGAGCAACCAGACATTCCAAGGTGGTGGCACAGGCCAAACAGGGCTGGTGCATGAGGTGGGAGGGGGTCGAGAAGACGAAGCTCTCGTGGAGTCAAACAGACTGAACTTCATCGTTTGGGCAACACATGATGTGCTACCATCTCCTGCAAACCTGCAACTATGGTTTATGGAAAGGACCCAGCATGTCCTCTGTGTGCGACCCCATCGTGGTGGGCTGCAAAACAAGCCTCACACAAGGCAGGTACACATGGAAACACAACCAGGTCCTCGGGTGCCTAGCCGATAAAATTGTGTAAGAGGGTTTCCATCAATTCCCTACCTTTGAACAGCCAGTATGTGCTTCAACACCCCCCCACCCCCACCATTATTTGTTCCAGAGGGGGAGAAGCAGAGGTCAGTGTCCTCGCACAATGACCGAGGCCCGATGAACGCAGCCAGGGGACAGGCTCACACCCGGGCTATTAAAGAGCTGAATAACACCGCTGAGAAGACGAGCCATTGGGTGTGGCTAAAGAGGAACAACACCATCTGGGCAGCTGGGGCAAATGCTTAGCTCTGGGATACACACCCAGGAGTGATCAACCTGTGGTGGGCCTGCCTCAAGTGAGGGCGTCTTGGGATAAGTGGCTGAAACGCCCTCTGATCTGAGGACACATCTGATGATGTGTCCCAGTAACTAGGCAAAACCTTGAAGCAGCAGTTCCTTTGACACCAGGGATCAGGTGCAACCTTGGCTCAGGGAGGTGGGCGGCCCTGCCATGCATAGTCCTGGGGGATTGTTACATCCCATCCTTGTGTTGAACATATCATGTTTCACACCAAAAATACTCAGCCTTTAAAATATGATAATGTAGAGCTGAAATAAATGACAATACATTCTAATATATATATATACTTTAATTGTGTTTGTAAAGAATTATTTACAAATGTGACCAACTTCACTGTCCATAATTCCAACACTGATAAACATTCAAACTATTTGCAGAAGTGATATTGTAATAAACTGAAATTATTATTTAAAGTGACCTATGAAAAGATGAAACAGCCCTTTGTTGTCCTGGGCACCACATGTTATTATTATTACTACACATCAGTTGTGACCTTTGACCAGATTCATTAATTTCTTTAATGTGGGTGACTCAAATGCTCAGTGTAGCAGGTTTGCATTCTTTATTTAAGGTGCTTAAATTTTTAAATCGAATCCCAATAATCTTTAGCTTTAAACCCAGTACCAGATCTCTGGAGTCATCTTCTCAGAAATATTAATGTAGACTTAAACACAGGAATCTTTACTTACAGGCTGACCTATTGGGGCAGGTGAACAGGCTGGATGTTTCCTAACCTGACTCATGTCATCCGGCTGCATTTCACTACGGTCATTTGAGTACAGTGAGATTCAGGTTTTCTTCAAAATGAAGGAGCCAATCAGTGTTGCAGGGTGGGACTACCTGGCAGTGTTGTAGCTGGTGCGACATAAAGCAGAAGCGAAGGCAGTGTAGTCTTTTGAGTTACACAACAATGGCAGCATGTGTTAGGTATCTGAGGGTCCATATCAACTTGGCTATTTCCACAGTTTTGTCTACCACATGTTCATTCCTTAAAAGATGGACGGCTTTGGAAGCGTTTGTTAATGGTGTTTTCGCTCTTCTTCTGACCGGGTTTGGTAAGAGTTTGATTCATCAGATGGATAAAGAAATAGTACCAGTGCAGAAGCCCGTGGTTATTCTGGTACCCCCCTGTTTGTGTTGGTAGAGGACCAAGTCAAAGAGGCTGGTAAACTAGGGCTGACAGTAATGGAACTGCAAGGAAGAAATGACAACCACATCTGCAACAGATGTGGCAGCTAGTGTTCGGTAGCCCCAAGTCAGTCAAGATGACGGACAGGTTCTTCATCTAATCACATGCAAGGATTTTCGATAAGGCCCCTCCTTTGAAAATGGATCCCAGGTGGTATCGTGAGATAGCATCTGGCGCGGGTCAGGTTAGATGTTTCCCTCGTGAGAGCAAGAAACAATCAGACACTGGAAGGAGAGACTGAGGGGCTGTTTACACGAGCACGATTGCAGCTAAAAACAACAAAATATTTTATGGCAAGTGCCTTTCGTTTACATGAGAATTAAATTTTTACTAGTTTCAGCTTCTTCCTGTAAGCCTTCAACAGAAGCGTCACATGATGTTGTTGTGAGTTGTCTTATAGGCTGTTTCAGGAGGACTAGCCAGACAGCAGGGGGTTGTTACGCCCCCTGCTGTCTAACATTTTCTTCAGAACTGTATCCCAGGTGTGCTATAAGGAGTATGCACTGTCGTCCCTGTTCATTGTCTTTACTTCACGTTTTTGTTTTTGTATCTCCCCTGCTGTTTGGTTATGTGACGCTTCTGATGCAGAATACAGGAAGTAGCTGAAACTCGTCAAGCAGGTAAATGAATAAAGATTAGGGGTCTGTGCATAACAAAAGTAGGCTATGCAGGTATCTTTTAGCTATTTTAGTTTTTAATGTTTTTATGTTTTAGTTCTTTTAGATTTTAAGATTTTATGAGTGTTTTTATGATTGTTGCACTGATTGGTTGGCACTTTTAAATTTCGTTGTACATGTTACAGTGACAAAATAAAGATCGATCTATCTATCTATCTATCTATCTATCTATCTATCTATCTATCTATCTATCTATCTATCTATCTATCTATCTATCTATCTATCTATCTATCTATCTATCTATCTATCTATCTATCTATCTATCTATCTATCTATCTATCTATCTATCTATCTATCTATCTATCTAGCTGAAGTTAGTCAAACAGCTAAACAAGCACTGCACCTGTCTGTTAAAAATAACCTAACTTGACAGTTGACAGTATGAACCTTTACAACAGGGGTGGGGGATCCTAGTCCACGAGGGCCAGGATCCTGCATGTTTTAGATCAGAGGTGGGCTTCCTGGTCCTCAAGGGCACGTTTTTGATAGTTCCCTCTTCCATCACACCAGACTTGGTTAATGATCAGCTCATCAGCAGAAGCTTGATAATGATGTAATGACTCACAGGTGTGATAGAAGGGGGAAATATCTAAAATATTCAGGAGGATTCTCCACGTCTGCTTTAAAAGATGCTGAAGACATTTTTAATTGTTGCTTAGTTTAACTTATTCTGTCATTGTGAGTGAAAATGCATTACCCTTTTATTTAAAAAGAACTTTCATCTGATGCAATCAAGTATGGAAAAAATATGTTTACATACATTTTGAAGTTGTTATAGTTTATTGTGTCATGTACAAGAAATTTTCTGTCCAGACTGATCTTCTGTATGTCGGTGTGTTTTCTAAAGGTCTGAACTGTGCACAGGGACCAGTTTAGATGGAGCTGGCACAGTCTCAACTGTCCAAAGCTGCCTGGATGAAAAGGAATTAGCAGAGGTTCTGACCCTTTTCCTTAGCTCCTCACAGTGTTTCCTTCATTTCACTACTTAACAAGTGGTGCCAGACACAACATACCTTGCCGCCTCACACACATGTTACCCAATTTGCCCTATCTCTTTAGCCTAGTAAACTAGATGAACCCACCTAGACAAAAATATTTTTACGTGGCGCGTTGGTCTAGACTCGCTAAGCCTACAGTAGCATTATCCACACCAGGCCAGCTAACCCAGCCTACCAATCACAATGCAAGTTATTTTTTTCCCCCTGTTTGAGTGTTTGGACTTGGTAGGATGACGACATGGCGCTGTGACCACGGAAACCGCACAACAAGGAAGATGGCTATGGCTAGAGAACAGCGGTGGCTTGACTCAGCTTTGCAATGGATTTTACAAGATTTAAACTTGGGTTTTTCATTGAACAGAAAGAGGTAATCTGTTCATTCCTCTTGAAGAAGGACGTTTTTAGTGTTTTGCCGAGTGGTTAAAGTAAAAGTTAATGTATCTATGTGATAGAATTATGAAAGGGGTGATCACAAATATGTGACAAGAACCATTTTCGTATTATTTGTTTATTACAGTAATTAAGGCTAGCAGAAGTTTCATACTAGAAATTTCTCCTAGATGTTCAAACATTAAAATGGGCCAATTTGACCCATAATATAACAGGAGGGTTAACATAAACTGGGACAAAAAAAGAAAACTCAGCTCATAAATAAACCAACCGATCACAAATTAAAATTGACCTGTTGTAGTGTTTCTTAGCAACAACTGTGGCCACATTCTCCAAAATGTAGAGGCCAAGGGGGTAAAAAAAAGTCTTCCACGGTTTGCTTCAGGTTGCATATGAGCAGGGTGCAATTTACCAAAAAAACAGGGGGTGGGGAAAAAGCTTGCATTGGATGTTCTGTCCCTCGTTCCCACATGAATAACAAATGACGCTCAACTCACTAAATGAACATTTCAAATCACCAGTTTTCTCTGATGGCACAATTCTTTTCTGTTTCCCTGTTGGGGGGTCATGTGGGTCATGAATGGGAATTGGGGAAAATAAAAGCAGGGGCATTTTTTGACTGATTTTACTGCCCACGTGTGAGGACACAGTACGGTGGTGTGCAGGGACTGGGGTTCAGTTTAGCACATGAGACCCGGCGGTGCAGTGTCAGGGTGGGCCAGGAAGGATCAGGGGGAGACGGTGGCTGTGAGCTTTACAGCCCCCTCCTCCCAGACTTCGCTGCATGTAAAGTTCCTGTTTCAGGCATTTTATGTTCAGGCCATCAGAAAGTCTCATAGACCACAAGACCCTAACAGTGATGTCCAAAACCAGAGAGAGAGAGAGGGGGTGGGGGGGGTGGGGGGGGTGATCATCCCCAGAAAATCACACCCAGCATAAAAATAATGAAAAATAGAGGTTTCAGGGTTAACTGTAAATAAGCCAAAATTTACATCTGTAAGGAACAGTCACTCAGATAATATGAAAAATAAAACAAATTTCTTTGTAAATATCATTGATGATGTGAAAGGAAATAGCATAAATAAACTTATTGGACAACAGACAACAGAAAGATCAATGGAAATTCAAGAAATATCTCAACTGTTGAGTCCATTCCTATCAATGATACACAACCAATCTTTACTATAGATGGAATTTCAGAAACCGAGGTATTTAAAATAATCAATAGTCAGTAATAATCAGTTTCATGCCAGTTACATATATGATGACTTTGTCAAATAAACAATGAATGGTCCTAGCCATATACTGAATGGGAAAATAGAAACATTATATAACTACAAAAGCACTCTGAAAGCCTCCGGCAAGGCAGACCTCCCCCCTTTGAATGAATAGAGGTCCGCTAAGGAGGTTATGTTTTCGTTGGACTTTGTTTGTTTGTTTGTTTGTCTGTCAATATCATGACTCAAAAAGTTATTGATGGAGTTTTGAAATTTTATATTGTGGTAAATGGAGAATAGATTTCAAAGTGATCCAGAAACCAGGATCTCTTCTGGATCACCACTAAAATGTAATCATTTGTTCATTGTGACACTTCCAACACATCCTGAAAATATTATCAAAATCCATCTATAACTTTTTTGAGTAATGTTGCTGACAGACAGACAAACAGACTCCAATGAAAACCTAACCTCCTTAGCGGAGGTAAAAAAAATAAAGTGTTAAATATATTTTCCAGAAAACTATTTTTGTACCACCATTATCATATTTATCACATTCACTTCTGAATTCTGATCATTTTAAACATGTTAAAAGTACTTGTAATGTGTATAAATACTATATGAATTTGAACCATCATTAATGGATTCCATCAAACTAAAATGTGCTGCTGGCAGAGTTACTATGGTCTATGGTCAGAAGAGACTGTAACGTGCCCTAAGAAACAAACCGCATTTGGACAATCTGTTCTCTCAGTTAAAGAACATTTGGAACACCATACCCCCCCCCATAAGAGAATACCCCACATAACGCATTCAAGACTCGAGTCAAAAACTGACTGAAATCACATCAGCTTTGTCCATAGGGCTGCAGGATATTAGAACAAAATGACATTGCCATTTTTTTTTTACCCTGTGATATTGCAATATGAAAAACTACTCAGGAGTTTAATATAACAGCTGTGTTATATATATACTGTACCCGCTAATGTGTTGTTTTAGCACAACAGATTAGTGGTCGACACACAACATATGTTTCTATGTCATCCTTCTTCTATAAATAAAAAATGTTTTTTTTTAATTAAATTAAATAACAATAAATAAGTAAATAAAAGACAAACAAATAAATAAAAATAGATTAATTAATTGTATATATTTAGCATCATGGAGCAACAGTTTTTTAAGGTGCTTTTTAAATATATTAAAAAGAGACTCTTTGTTATGAATGCAGTACTCTGTGTCCTGTAAGTCTTTTATTTTTGTGAGTTTTATGTGGTTTTGTTAGTGTCTGGGCTTTTATTTTGTTATGTGGGTTCTGGCTGGCATTTCCCTCATAATAATCATGGTTTCCTCTTAGTGTTATAATCATGAGAAGGAGAGGTCACTGAAATGAGATGGAAAAATGTAACATTTAGCTTTATACATTTACACTGTATAAACTGTTGCATTCTGGGAGCTTCAGAAGCTTCAACCTATGAGAGAGGATCTAAGGGAGGGTCGGCAATATGCAATAGACGGAATTGAGACGGAAGTAACAGATTCCAACATGGCACCTGTTGATACGCTTCAGAATGATTTTCTATCTATTTATCTTCATTTATTGGATTTTAAAAAAGCCAAAAGTTAATAAAGTATGTATTCTATCAATAAAAAGCCAAGGATTAGCAGTAATTGGAAAATAAACTGTGATTACATCATAACAAGAATGAAAAAAAAAAGACTCTAGGCCTAATATATAAGACAAAAACATTAGCTTTTTGTTAGATTTAATAAGTATTTAGGAAGAAAAACACCATAGACAACCTGACACAGACCATGGATGCAGGTGGGGTTATCATTTATATATTTGAATTAAATTTGAACTCATTCGTGTACTCATCTGTCAAACTCATTTTGTGCAGGTTTAGCACAAGTACTTTCTTACCAAATTGTTTTTCTACTTGACAACACCGCCAGGAAGTCATTGTTTGACCCTTGTAGACGTCAAAAGCCTCATAGGCTTCGGACTTTGATCCAAGAGTGAAAATTATTGCCCATTGATCAGCGGGTGTCGCCGCCATGTTGGATTCTGTTACGTCCATCCCGATTCCGTCTATGACCTAGTGCTGACCTCCAGGATGCGATTGATAAAAAAAACATTTTTTTTTTTTCCAAAGAAAAAAGCTTGTGTTGGATGTTATGACCCTCACAAGTGGGTCTGGCTTGTGTCCCCGGCGGTGTACCATGACTGGCTCTGGGTCAACCATGAAGGGTCTCGAGCTTTACAGCACCTTCCACCCGGACTTCTCCACTTCCTTGATACGAAGGGAAGGATGGGACCACTTTATGCGATGTGGTTGGCATCGCGTCACCAGGACGGGTACCAACCCAAGTACATCAGTTGAGATGTCGGCAACCCACCTGAGCCATCTGTAAACACAGGGGTCTAGCGCACACATGAGTCAGAGGGTCTTCCAGAAACCTCAGGGTGTAATTAAAGTGGTGGCCAGTGTGCACCAGCTGACCTGAGGTTCCGGCTCTGCAGGAGACTGGGCGCACGCTGGCAGATAAATCATTGGACTCTAACGGACCCTAATACTGATGTCCAAAACCAGAGGGGGGATCATAAACCCCTCCACCCCCTCAGCAAATCACACTAAGGGATCATTTTAATTTTCCCATGATCCAACACTTCTGTAAAATCTGTAGTTTTTCAAAGTAACTAGAATATGTGTTAGAACATATGACATAATAATAATTTAGCTGTGGTTCAAAGTCAGACTGATACAAAGGAAGGAAGGAGAGCTGTGTCTTGGCTTGAGAAAGAGACCAACATATTTGGATCATTTATAAGATACTTGATGTGCTTTTTGAAGATTAAAAAGACATCTACATATATCCCTAGGACTTTGGTGTTCTCCACTGTCCCAATAGCTCAACTATTTATTTTAATCTGCAGCTTTACACTAGAAGAGAGAGGCTGATGATTCCATCTCTGTGTCCTCGTCATAGTTAAAGTTTCTCTAACTATAGCATGAGGGACGATAACCAAATAGTAATTACAGCTGTACTCCACAGACGACAGGCAGCTGCGAGATCTTGTCAACACGCAAATATGTTCAAGCGTCACTGTTTACCGTGGTCACAAACAAACATATTTACTTAGTTGCCTTATTTTGTCATAATATTCAAGGACTTTAGAGGAAACAAATATTCACTGTTGTTACAGTGTCTTTTCTATGCATCCCAGTTCTATGATACAAATGACTGTGGATGAACTCTACAGTTTACAGTTCGTGCTGCGTCAAAAGGACAAAGAATGTTTTCCAGACCTTTTCTCACCCTGGACATTCACTGTTTCTACTAAAGCCTTTAGGAAGAAGATACAGGTGACACAGACCACGACTTATATATAATATATAATATATATATATATATATATATATATATATATATATATATATATATATATATATATATATATATATATATATATATATATATATATATATATATATATATATATATATATATATATATATATATATATATATGTAATTTTGTTTTGTAATTGTTATTTATTTTAAAAAGATTTGTTTACACTTACTACCCAGTGGCTACTTTACCTACAAGTACGGTAATTATTACAAACTTTGTCCTCATGAGACATGGAAACCAGTAAGTGTGTGTGTGTGTGTGTGTGTGTGTGTGTGTAGAGCAGAGCTCTATTTATTTATTTTATTATTTATTTTAACTGCACTGTTGATTTTGCACTCAATTTCATTATAATGGCAATAAAGTGTATTATTATTATTATTATTATTATTATTATTATTATTATTATTATTATTATTATTATTATTATTATTATTATTATTATTATTATTACAGAGGTTGTGGTTGTTTTCATTCAGACCTTCAGTGGAACTATGGGAAAATGTGTGACATTTCTTTTTTCTTGTTTGTAACTTCGTTAACCCTTAGGAAGAAAACTTTCTATTTCCCTTTAGTCTTCTAGTTAAATGTTTTATCTGTCTAAAGTAGGATAACCACTATTTTATTGTGAAAGGATTATTACCAGGGTGATTAGTTTATGTAGATAAAAGTTAAAACAAGTAAATACTGACAAAAGTCATTGTGTGTCTTCCACACAGTCATGACATGTTTACATGTCATTTACATTTACAAACAGAAAAGGGTTTGAAACAACAGGAAGTGTTGCAGCGGAACATTATCTAGACGTGTCAAAGGACTAAAGTGTTCCCTCCACTAGAACCATGGACATTATGTAAAAAATTGTTTATGCTAAAAAATAAAAAATAAAGTCCAGTTACTGAAATGTCTTCATAGTATTAACGTCACTGTGGGGTCAGTATTATGGTCTGGGGTCAGTTATATTGTTTGACTAAATAAATTAAATGTGGTGAATGTGTGTCAGATGAAACAGTGTTTTTCCTTTGGTGACAGTGACACAATTAAATAGAAGAATTAATTGCAATTATTTGTGTGACAATTAACTGTTAACTACATTTTCTTTGTTGTAATAGCTTTGTTTATTTTACTCCATGAGCTCCACAGACATAGTTTACATTATAGTCAGTGACCTTTGACCTCTGGTCACCTACAACCACCTCGTTGTTTTCTGCAGCTGCTTTGCTCAGCCTTAAGTATCTGTTGTACTTTAACATCTGTACAACCTGAACACTAGTCTTAAACACATACAGTAGTAACACAAGCAAACACTGCAGCTTTTCAAACACACTATGGGTCACAAATCCCAAACTGGGACAGGTTCTGGTGGCAGTTCATCGCATGGAAAGAACAGCAAAGGCCCAGTTCACTTCTCCTTCTTCCAAAGTTTCCCAATTCATGTTTGGAAAAACACAACTTAAGGGAAACAGGAGGTTACACTCTGGATCTGTTTGAAATTCTTTGGTAAAAAAATGACTTGTGTAAAGAAGTTTCCAAAAGCGTTGTGTGTCTGGGACATTTCATGGACCATTGGTCTGAAGTCAGGACTGATCCTCCTAAATACATACTTGTGCCAGTTTGATTCCAGTTCTCCAAACGTTAACTAATATTTTTGGGTGTGTTGATGATCCAGAAGTTATTGTAATGACCTGGTTCTGTAATAAGTTGTGTTTGTCATCTGAGCAGCTGGCCAAAGCCTCGCTGCCATTTAGGGTTAAATCCAACATGCAATTAAAAGCACAGTGATGAGCGCAGCTGGAGGATGAGGCCTTTTTACGCATATGGGTGGTCGGGTAATGATAGAGCAAACTGACAACAGCCAACGCTGCCTGAAGATGAGCAAGAAGGCAAAGGGAGTCACCGCAGACCAGAATGTCACTGTGGAGAAACCAGGAGGAAAATAGATAACGGGGTTTTCCAAAGATTTCAATCCCGAGTGACATTTTGGGACTTTGTTGTGGGAAGAAGCTGCGGGCGAAGCTTCAGGAAGAGGACAAAGTTCAACAGCAGAGCTCCACCCTCTTCTGGACCTACCCTGAGACACAGGGTCACCGGGGTTACGAGTGTGTGGGACGAGGACAGTGAAGGTGAGCGTAGAGGAGACGGGCCGTCTGGACCCACTGTCCACCAGCTGTCCACCAGCTGTCCACCAGCTGTCCTCCAGCTGTCCTAATGTTTGGGAGACGCACCTCTGAGACCAGACCAGTCCAGTTCACATCCACATGATGTACAGTAGATGTACCGTTGTTTTTCTGTCATGGATGTCTGTCCAACCCATGGGAGGAACCATGATGTTGACATTGGTGGGGACATCATTTGACGACTTCCTAACGAGAGACGGCAACAATAAATAAAATAAATAAATATTTAAGAACACGGCTAAAAGATTTAAAATAACGTCTCATTTTCTCATGTTTTTGTCAAAGAAATATAAAAGACATTTTAGGAATGGTTTTTATTTCGTAAAACACATTTTGTCTGTTTTTATTGGTCATCTATAACTGCATTATATATTTAATTATAGTTATCGTCACAAGACCCACATTTACATCTAGTTTAGTCTAGTTTTTGTCACGTGATAAAGGTTCATTGATGACAATATTTAGTCACTATAAGGGGCACTGTCAATGAATGGTTTTTTTTTTAGATTCTTCATAAATAAGGTGAACTGGATTATAAAGTGCATTAAGAGAAGTCAAAATGATGAGATAAAAAGTGAAAATTCTGAGATAAAAGTCAAAATTCTCAAATAAAAAGTCATAATTATGAGGGGAAAAAAAGAAAAATTATGAGAAAAAACTTGAAAATCATTCAATAAAAAGTGAAAATCATCAGATAAGTCAAAATTATGACTAAAAAGTACAAAACTATCAGATAAAAAGTAAAAATTTCCCATTCACCTTATAGTCCAGAAAATGCAGTAACTTTTGTTTCCCAAATGTCATGTCATTTCCTTTTCAAATATTTGTATGGACATTTTAGAAACATCCAAATATTGATATGAACACGTCCATAGCATTTTTACACCCATGGTCCAACCAGAAGGTAAATGACATATATATGTCAAATAATCATTAACAGGACATTTTAAAACTGCAGCCATGATGTGTCCCAACATGTTATCCAAATAAATATCAACCTTAAATCTAACTGCAGTTCATTTTAGTTGGAATAATGTCTATTTAAAAGGTTGCAAGTTCATAAGTAAGAAAAATATTGTTTGTAATTTCATGATTTAAAAATATTTAAAATACTATTTACATATGTACATTGTATTTAAAGTGTATGAGTAAAGTAAGACTTTTATTGTGATATTTAAAAACCCACCTGTGGGGTAATTTAATTTGGTTGCCATGGGAACAGGGGTCAGTATGAATCAGAAAGGAGATGTTCTTTTTTTTACGCGTCTCCCCAGGCTCTCTCTCTGTTTGACTTTAAAAGTCTTGTAATTGTGGATATTTTTGAAGTTTTTGTAATGTTGTAATGTTTTCAAGTAAACAGTTTACATCAAGAAGTGGATTCATGGATTTATTTTTGGAGTATGAAGGAGTGTGATGAGCATCAAGCTAACACGTCAATAGGATCAATAAGATTATATATAAGACATTAATTCTAAGTCAGATGTGAAGAAAGTAAATGGTTAGTTGGAGCAGAGTGTTTTTTTTTTCTAGATATAAAATGTGCATCATTATAGGGGGTGGTAATTATTTAAAGTGTGATTTTCATTGTAGTTGTTGGATGACTTTGTCCTCACAGGGAGCGTTGACTTTAGTGATGTTCGAAAACACTGATTTCCTTTCTGATCTAATACTGAGTAAAGTTCAGGCTGGTGTCAGTGATACCAATATTTTATGCGACTACACCTAATATGTCTTAATTCTAAGGAGAAAAAAAAGTAGAGTGTTTAAAATCATAGCTTCCTTAACAATACAAAGCAGAGTAATTTATTTTATTTAAACTGAAGCATGTTGAGGAATAGACAATAAAAAAAAGCCCAGAGGATCTAATCATACAACAAATGTGAAAATAAAGTTTCCAACTATGAAAGAAATAAAATAAGTACGATTATAAAAACATTCAAATACATTCTTACTTAATTATTAAGAACTATGATAAAGATGAAAACTTTCATCTTCATTATTGTTACATGAATGTGTTAAAAATACTGAACATTTCAATAACACATCATCCAACATTAACACTGTTGTTCCTCATTCACAGGTTTTTGTTCAGGAACAAGATCATATTTGCTCAGAACCTCCTCTCTCTGCTGCACTGACGCATTCCGCACTTATGTAGGCGGAAGAAAAAGTAGTCCTACCAACCGCCTGTCATTTAGACAACATCTCAATCATGGGCGTAATATTGTGTATGAACACTATGTCCATACACAATATTTGGATGTTTCTAAAATGTCTATATGTCATGATGGGTGAGGTGAAAGGAAAGGACTCAGAATGCCAGGTGCTGAAGGGAGAACAGATTTAATAAAACAGAAACAAAATCACAGAGACAGAAAAATAAACCTGGGGAGTGATCAGCCACAGTCCGAGGTGGTAAATCAGGGGTGTCAAACTGTGGTCCTCGAGGGCCAGTGTCCTGCATGTTTTAGATGTTTCCCTCTTCCATTACACCTGGAGGCCATTGCATCATTATCAGTCTGATGAGGAGCTGATTATTAACTCTTTATGTGTCAGGGATGATGCATTCTGAATGGATGATGTCGTTTAAATATTCAGAAAAATTCTACCGTTTGCCTTTTAGTTTTGTGCATGGACAAGGTGCCAAAAAGCAAGGTTTTTTTTGTTTTGTTTTGTTTTTTTAATTTAAACATTTTTAAAGGCAAAATTATAATTACTGGGACCAAATTTCAATACTAGTTGTTTTTTTTTTTTTAGTTTAGTTTATTTCAGTCATATATTCACTTCAAAGCAGCAAAAAGAGAGAGAACAATTCACAATTTAACTGAAAAAGGCTCAGGCAGAAGCAAAGATGATTAAGGAATAAGTAATTTTCCAAATTATTTGTCATTTTGTAAATATTTATTAGTTTTTGTTGCTCATTCTGTTTATTTTTCTACATTTATTTTTTTTATTGTAGTATTTTTCTTTGTTTTTCCATGTTACCAATTATTTTGTTGGGAATTCTGAAACTTAGATGTTGGTAATTCTGGTAATTCTGGAACATTAAAGATGTTGGGAATTCTTGGAATTCTGGGATAGTTGGGGATTCTGAAACTTTAGAGTTGTTGGGAATTCTTGGAATTCTGGGAATGCTGGAAATTCTGAAACTTTAGATACATTGGGAATTCTTGGAATTCTGGGAATGTTGGGATTCTGGGACTTTATAGATGTTGGGAATTCTTGGAATTCTGGGAATGTTGCAAAATGTGAAACCTTGGAGTTGTTGGGAATTCTGTGAATGTTGGGAATTCTGAAACCTTAGATATGTTGGGAATTCTTGGAATTCTGGGATTTTACAGTTGTTGGGGATTCTTGGAATTCTGGGAATGTCTGGAATTCTGGGACTTTATAGTTGTTCGGAATTCTTGGAATTCTGTGATTGTTGGGAATTCTGTGAATGTTGGGAATTCTGAAACCTTAGATATGTTGGGAATTCTTGGAATTCTGGGATTTTATAGTTGTTGGGAATTCTTGGAATTCTGGGAATGTCTGGAATTCTGGGAATTTATAGTTGTTGGGAATTCTGGGAATGTTGCAAAATTTGAAACCTTGGAGTTGTTGGGAATTCTGGGAATGTTGGGAATTCTGAAACTTTAGAGATGTTGGAAATTCTTGGAATTCTGGGACTTTATCATTGTTGGGAATTCTTGGAATTCTGGGAATGTCTGGAATTCTGGGACTTTATAGTTGTTCGGAATTCTTGGAATTCTGGGAATGTTGGAAATTCTGAAACTTTAGATATATTGGGAATTCTTGGAATTATGGGAATGTTGGGAATTCTGAATCTTTAGATACATTGGGAATTCTTGGAATTCTGGGAATGTCAGGATTCTGGGACTTTATAGTTTTTGGGAATTCTTGGAATTCTGGGAATGTTGCAAAATGTGAAACCTTGGAGTTGTTGGGAATTCTGTGAATGTTGGGAATTCTGAAACCTTAGATATGTTGGGAATTCTTGGAATTATGGGAATGTTGGGAATTCTGAATCTTTAGAGATGTTGGGAATTCTTGGAATTCTGGGAATATTGGAAATTCTAGGAATGTTCTTTCTTCCTTCCTTATGTTGTTGAAACAGCACACACTCACAGGGAAATCATTGTCCTCTTTTTTGCCACCAGACTTGGACTTCAGTCGCACTTAAGTCACACAAACAAAGACTTGTAACTTGACTTTAAACTTGACCTCAAAGACTTGGTTCCTTCCACCAAGCAGTGTCTCATGACCAAAAAGCTGTAGTTTCGCCTCATCAGGCCATAGGACACACTTCTAGTCTTGACAGCTGTTCTAGGGCAGGGGTCTCAAACATGTGGCCCAGGGGCCAAATGCGGCCCACCAATGGTTCCAATGCGGCCTGTGGCATGAAGATAATAACCTATTAAATGACTCCATATTTTCTTCTCAGTTTTTTTCTTTGCCTATAAATGATGACAACTTGGACTTTTTTTGCCATTGTTTGACTGCAAAATATAAAAATAAATTATGAAAATGTTTAGATTTACAAACTATTCTGTAATACTAAAATGTAAATAACCTGGGCAAATGTGAACAAACTGAAATGTGAACCATTCTCTACAGAGTTTAGTGTCTTTGTAAAACTGATCCATAATAAAACACATGGACTAATGATAAATGAAGGCAGAATATTGTTAAAATGTCCCTTATTACTCTGCGAAGGAGGTAATACACAAATTCAGAATTTGACTGAAAAAGGCTCAGGCAGAAGCAAAGATTATTAAGTAATAAGTAATTTTCCAAATTATTTGTCATTTTGTAAATATTTATTAGTTTTTGTTGCTCATTTTGTTTATTTTTCTACATTTTGTTTTTTTAAATGTAACATTTTTCTGCCATTTGTGTCTTACTTTGCTCATGTTACCAATTATTTTGTCAGTTCTCAGGAGTTAAAGGGTTAAAACTGAATCACATGGAAGAGGGAAATATTTAAAACATGCAGGACACCGGCCCTGGCGGACTGGAGTTTGACACCTGTGTGGTGTCAAATGGTCCAGGTTATGAAGGTGAAAAACTGAATGGTCTCGTAACTGCAAGCCTCACTGCTTAAATAGTTGACTCGCAGCTGTGCAGTGCGGGCCAGGTGTGACGAGAGTTGATCTGGGTGAAAGGTTGTGACAGGAGAGGTAAGAATATTGGGGAAAGGTGACAAGGTTGTGACACCATACGAATATTTGAATAGGAAAAACCATGACAAACAAAAGGTTACTGTATTTTCTGGACTATAAGGTGACACTGAAAATACTTTAATTTCCTCCAAAAACCACAGTGCACCTTATATAGGGATTAATTCTGGTTGTGTTTAGTGACTGGGAACTTTGACTTTTTGTCTCATATTTTGGACTTTTTACCTACAAATTTTGACTTTTTATCTAATTATTCTATGGCCCTCTAGAACGTTGCGACAGTTTCCATTGACTTTGAATGGACGTTCCCAGCCTTCTGCCTGCTGCACCAATGGCAACGAGTTTTGTCACTTCAGATTCACGGTACCATATCACTCCACAGGTAGGTCGGCCACTTTGAAAGTAAATAATCGCTACGTTATAATGGCTATTTTATCCAATCTGTTAGAGTAGTAGAAGTAATAACCTGTAGAAAATATTTCCAGACGGGGCTGAACTGAAGGCGTTACTTTTTCTGATAGTAACACGTGGGCAATACATTATCCCTTACTAATTTGACTTCACTTAATGTGCTATATATAACTTTATAATCCAGTTCACCTTATATGTGACCCGCCACCACGAAACCAGGCATAAGTCGCGCTGAGCCGTTCAGAGCTACAGCCAAATTTAGGCTGGAAGGCGATTTCCTTTTTGTGTTTACATTTGATCAAAAAACGGTACCTTAACACCTCTATTTTCAGTTCCTGTGGTCATTACATTGAAATCCAATCAATAAAGGTGTTTATTGAGTCAATTATTTAAGCGGCGACAAAAGTTCAGGGATTGCTGAGCAAAGACAAAGACGACTTCCACCTCTTTTCGCCAAACAAACTGATCTCCGTTCCATGGGTAAACACCCAAGTGTTTGGTACGAGGTAAAAGCCTATATTAAATGCTCTGTCCAATGGTGTAAGTCAAATGATTGTAATACGTCGCACTTCTGTCCTATTATTATAATATATAAAACTTCTGTGACATGTCCATCAGAGTGTCCTTTAACATCTGTGAAAAATTTGTGTCAATCGGATACAAATTATTATGCGTTGCTAAGGACTTCCTACCTCAAAACAGTCCAAAGCTTTGACGGACAATTTGGCAAATTGCAACATATGTCCAAATGTGGATATTAAAATGACCATAACTTTGGTTCTACTTGTGATAGAAACATCATTTTTTCACCATCTTAAACCTTAGTTTCCACTCTACCAAGCTACACAGATAACTCAGTTTGGATTTCCAGACACTTATGCCTGGTTTCGTGGTGGTGGGTCACATATATGAAGAATGTAACAAATAAACCATTCATTGACAGTCTGCCTTACAGTGACTAAATATTTTCATCAACGAACCTTTATCACTTGACAAAAACAAGACTAATCTAGACGTAAATATTGGTCTTGTGATGATAACTGTAATTAAATATATAATGCAGTTATAGATGACCAATAGAAACCATACAAAATGTGGCTTAAGAAATAAAAAAATATTCCTAAAATGTCTCTTAGTTTTTGTTGACTAAATGTATTTATTCATTTTCATTCTTTTATTTATTTATTGTTGCTGTCTCTCTCTCTCTCTCTCTCTCTCTCTCTCTTTCTGTCTCCCTCTCTCTCTTTCTGTCTCCCTCTCTCTCTCTCTCTCTCTCTCTCTCTCTCTCTCTCTCTCTCTCTCTCTGTCTCTCTCTCTCTCTCTCACTCTCTCTCTCTCTCTCTCTCTCTCTCTCTCTCTCTCTCTCTCTCTCTCTCGAGGAAGTCATTGAATTGCGTCATCATGATGATTACTCCCATGATCTCAATAGTTTAGTTACTTTTCAACATGTTCCTGTTAAGGACAGATCTTACCTCAAATGACTTAAGTATCAAAAGTATTAATATTTTTAAATGAGAATCAATTCAGAGCAGAAACATACGGTAGCGGAGGTATTGATATTTTAGGATCGATCCACACATCACTATTTGGTTTGATGGACAGTTACTACTACACCTCTGGAGTCCAGACACATCCATGTAGACACTTGGTCCTGACCTGGACCACTTTGGACCTGGTCCACTTTCACCAATGTATGAAGGTAAATGTTGTCCCTTTGCGTCTCCATTCAGCCTCACGTTCTGTCCTCATTTGTTTTCCACACAGTACAGCGTTGACCTTTGAAGTTTACACAGAGTGTGACTGACCGACAAAACCTAACACAGGCCTAGTATTTGCATTGCCCCCCCACCCCCACCACCTTCCTTACAGGAGACAAGAGACAAGTGGAATGTGTGTTTATTTGAGACGAAGTAAGACGGCCCTCATCTCTGTTTGCTTTCGGAATGTTGTTGGTTTTGCATTAGTTCAACCACCAACAGGGATTCACTAGTGTTTATTTGGATACTAACTTTGACCTCTGACCTTTCCAAATGGGTGGTTAATCCCGATCAGAGCTACTGTGGAGGCCTGGCTGCTTCCCCTACGCTGCTGCCTCCCTCTGGACCTGAGCAGTAGGACAGTAAAGTGTGGAATAAACCTGCAGGAACACAGTGGATGAATGATGAATGATGTCACAGCACAAATGTTTTCTATTGTTTTAGCACAAATTCCATCTCTTACTTTCTTATTATCAATCTGACAGTAAAGTTCTTTATAGAGACTGTGTGTGGTGTAGAGTTTAATAGAATATAAGACTGAAATTAAATGAAACTGTTCAAGTGTTTTGTCAGATAATCCTCATTCAATAACTGAAGTTTTTATTTGTACATGTACATGGGCAGTGAAATGAAAGTGACGTCGGCTGGTGTGGAAAGAATACAGGTATAAATATTATATAATAAAGTTAAAAATACTATAGGTAAAAAGAAAAAGTAAGAATAAGATAGAGGTATGAACTTTACAGGTAAGTAAGGCAAAAAAAAATAAAAAATAAAATAAAATAAATGATAATCATAGACAAATAAATAAAATAAGAATAAATATAACTCCTAACATACTCAGAATGATTTTCTAGTTTGTAATGCATATGAAGAATATGAAGCAATTTCACTTTTTTTTTTTTCATACAACCAATATCCACATACTTTTGATATTTTCCATTTTGATTGTGATCTCAAAGTTGTTTATATCTTTACATGTTTGACTTAAATCACAGCTATGAACAGCAGTTGTTAATGCTTTCTTTGTTTTCCTACGCATGTCTTTATCTCACAGGTAACGCTCAAGCATAAATGTCCAAGATATCAGAAGAATTATCAGGAACTAATGTAGCAGCAAATGTCTACAACCCCCCCCCCTCTCAAAAAAAACCCCAAAACAAAACACAACAGTCGACTGGTTAAAGAACTGTAATATTTTCAGCCAGTTCTCTTCTCATGGACTTGTTCTTTACACAGAATTTGATAAATTCACATTTAAAAACAGTGAATTATTAAATACTTCTGCAACTGTTTTAATAAGTGAAACTAATTAAATACTGGAATAATCTATTTTGTCACCTTCAGTATTTTCATTAAATACTACTGAACTAACGAACTGAACTGTAGCATGTTTGCTGCATTGCATTGTGGGTATTGGGTATTTGTGTTGGAAATGTGTTGTTTTCTATGTGCAGGGGTTAAGTAGAGTTGTGTGTGTGTGTGTGTGTGTGTGTGTGTGTGGTGTACTGTTACTGCAGTGGTTCCCAAACCCAGTCCTCGTGGTCCAGTGTCCTGCATGTTTTAGATATTACCCTCTTCCATCACATCTAGTTCAGTTATTCAACTTCAACTCTAGTAATGATGTCCTAGCTTCCAGGTGTAATGGAAGAGAGAGAGATTTAAAAATTAATTAATTAATATATATATATATATATATATATATATATATATATATATATATATATATATATATATATATATATATATATATATATATATATATATATATATATATATATATATATTAATTCATTAATTAATATATATAGTTTTTTTAATTACATTCTTTTTATTTTTATTGTATTTTTTACATTAATTTCACATTTTTGTAATTTATGTATTTAAATTATTTATTTATTTAGTTTAGATTATTATTATTTTTTGTCATTTTTTATTTATTTATTTTTTTCATTTTCTCATGTTTTTTTTTTTATTTCTATATTAATTTTATTTTATTTTTTTTAAAAAGAAGAGGGGTATATCTAAAACATACGGAACACTGGGCCACGAGGACCGGATTTCAGAACCACTGCTACTCAAACCAACTGCCCATACTGGGACAAATAAAAGCTAGTATTACTACATGTCGTCACGTGTCAGTGTTTCTCATGTTTCTCTGACAGGAAGTCATCTTTTCCTTTGCAATAAAAACAGCAACCATTAAAAAAAAAAAAACCACACACACACTGCAAATTTTCCAAAACAATACTTTATACTGTAAATGTCAAAGACAACAAGTAAGAGCAAAGGTTCCCAAGAAAAATGTACTGTTTCTGTAACAATGGTGGAACAAGTCAAAAACATAAATGATACAAAAGAATATGCATTTTATACAGACATACGTAAACCTACAAGTGTTTGCCTTGTTTTGAAAACACAGTGGTCATTGCGATAACTGGCGTATTTAGTGGAATGGATGAGTATAACAAAGACCCTGGATGGAGCCCTTTGATGAGTCCACAGAGGACGAAATGTCTTCCCCAAAAGTCCAGCCAGGTCACACCTCACTTGGAATTAAAATAATACAAAAGTAGTCCTTTCTGCGTGTTGTACTTAGCAAAGCCTCCCTTAAAACAACTTGTTTTTTTTTGTGTGTTTTTTTTTTTAAAGATAAATACTAAAAAAATCTACTATCTGTGTAACAAGTGATAAATATATTTTTTTCTCCTTTTGTCAGATATTAGATGGTGGGTTTGTCCGTTCAGGTTGTTACATGTAAAAAGCATTAACGGGAAAAATACAAAAGCAGTTTAAGAGCTAAAACAGATTGGACACAGTGGAAGTTCTACAGTCCTTCAGTGCTCAGTCCATTGAACTGATATGTTGTGACAGACAGACAGACAGACAGACAGACAGACAGACAGATCATGCAGAAACAGACCTCAAAGGACTGACCTACTGTAAAAGATTAAAAAAAAAAAAAAAAACATGTCCTCCAATAAATGGAAACCAGAACAAAATGGAATTTTACTGTCCTCCTATTTTTTTTATTTAATTTTTTTTAGTTTTTTTTTGCAACTGGACATTGTGTTAAGACTAACAGTGAACACAGATGGTCACAGCAGTCATACAGCGCTAGTTTTGGCTCCTTTTAAGAAACCAAAGCGTTGGACATTAAGTCGGAAAAGACCCAGTTTTCCAGCTCAGGACTGGCACTGCTACCTGCTACTGTAAAGGTTATGGGAATGTTCCGGAGCTTTGCTACCGCTGCAAACACCCACTGAAGGTGATGCTCGGGTCAGTCCGTCTGTAAGTGAAAATGACACAAGTGCAACATACAGTCACTGATATCCCAGGGTGCACAAAACCCACCAGGGAATGTGTTAAACTAAAGTTATATTTGAATAAAATAAACCTTAAACTTTAGACGTCAGTTGAATGGATGTCTCAATCATGAGTTTTTATTTGAGTAACATTTACTGTAAATGTGGATTTGAGCCCTTTTGTTAAACCTTCACAAAGTGGGCTGTAATACAAACACTTAAATCAAGGGGTCTCAAACATGGGGCCCGGGGGCCAAATGCGGCCCTCCAACAGTTCCACTGCGGCCTGTGGGATGAAAAGCATAATAACCTATTAAATGATATTTTCTTCTGTTGTTTCTTTGCCTATAAATGATGTCAACTTCAAACTTTTGTCATGGTTTTACTGGAAAAATATTAAATTATGAAAATATTTATATTTACAAACTATCCTGTATCAATAAAATGTGAACAACCTGAAATGTCTAAAGAAAATTAGACACATTCTTTAGTGTGTTTGTACAACTGATCCATAATAAAACAGAATATTGTTAAAATTTACCCTTATTTCCCTTATGAAATTTAACTTTTTTTTTCCGCATTTGGATAATTTATAAAAGTCCTTCCATAATTTAATGTTGATGGGGTTTGTTTGCACTAAAATAATGACAAAAATGTTGAGTTTTCATTATTTATAGGTTATTATCCTTTCATTTTACAGGCTGAATGTGGCCCCTGAAGAAATGTAGTTTGAGACCCCTGACTTAAATGATCCTGTGGTCTTAAGAGAGGACACCATGACAGCCATGTATGGTCATGTGACATCATGTTGTTCAAGGTCACATGCATTCAGTCAGTGTGAGACTTATATTTTGGATGTTAAAATAAGATAAATAAGGTTGAAAATGATTGGGATTACGAAGATAAAAAGGGACTACAATGATTAAAGCAGTTAAAGAAGAAGTTCTGGTGATGTGGATCATCTATTGTACATTAGACTGAGCTGAGGACAGGCTGATGGTTCAACTACAATACACTCTGAAACCCATGGGCATTATTACCACAGCTGAAAAAAACATGAAACATGAACATCAGCTTTAATCTACCACTCACACAGTTTGTTTTTGTTGTTGTCATTACATGGCAGGTTACAGCCGATGTTACAGAGACTCTTTAAAATCATGTTATGATTCTGCTTTTTCACATTTAACACCAAAGCTCAGATTTAAAAGGAAAAAAAAAATTTTAAAAATAACAAAAATGCAAACTGTAAGGTGACATGACAGAAGCTGTGTCCATTTGTTACGTACATAAAGTCTATGAGTGGGCGACATCTGCAGCTGCAGGGTTTGGACTGACTGTACATCAGCGTACAGTCACATTTTAGAGTTTCTGTTTATTGAATGACTTTATTTTCCGTAAAAGAAAGTGCGAAAGTAGCTGTGATTAAGACCATCACATGACTTTGACCTGCAAATGTTCCATAAGGTTTACTTGTTGTTTATTTGTTTTGGCTGTTAGCATCATTTATATTAATTTGGGGTTGGGTCTTGAAGACAGTCCGTGTTGATCCATTATGAGTTAGCTAGTGTTAGCTTAGCAATTTCTACTCCACCATCTCGTCCAAATATGGTCACGTCTTTGTTCACAGCAGCTACAGTAGCATATATTTAGCCTAGCCATGCTATCCTTACTCATTACATGTATAGGTCTAGGATATGATAGTCAGGGGAGGCGGGGCTAAAAGGTTGTCTTTCAAATCCTCTATATGCAACAGGACGGTACTACAACCAATCAGCGTAATCTTTCGGATGACGTAGTTTGAGAAAGTTATGAATAACTAAACAAAATGATGGATTATGGAGCTTGTCGCTTCTGTGAAAAGAATTTAACCCTTTGTTGGTCGCACTACAAAAATCACAATAATTATTATTTTTTTCCACCTCACAGGTGTATAACATAAATCAGATTTTTTTTTACCCCTAAATTTAACTAAAGTATTAAAACCCAAACATTATTCTTTCACCAATCTTACCAACATAATTTTTGACTTGGTTCAAATTAGATGTATTAACTCTTTGTGTTTGTATCATTAGTGATTAGCATTAGCTTTACTATGATCTCTACTGTTTGGTTGAGCATGTTTTCAAAAATAAATGTTACATAAATACCAAAGTATTGCTGAAACATGATGAGGATTATTTATGTAAAATAGACTCTTTAGAAGTTAATAACATTTTAAAAAATTTAACTTGCCTGCAATTTTGTGTCCAAAATAAAAAAAAATCATAGCAGAGGTGTTGTCATGGTTACAATCTTCTTTCTCAGTTGTATACTAGCATGACCTGAATATATCATTGACAGTGCCACCCAGTGGTGTTTTTGTGCATTATGTGCTTCTGACAAAAGGGGGAGACTGACGAAGAAGCTTGCTGTCAAAGGACTTAAATTTAGATTAGATATCAGGGTTCAACGTTACCTCTACCAAACGGTTGAGCTGACCAACAAAGGGTTAAAAATTGCTGACGTTTTCTCACATTCTTCACTCAACTTTGATAAAAGCAAATCATCACCCATTGTTGTTCTTCTTCTAAGGTTGCTTTCATTTGTTTCTCTCTGAATTGTTGCAGCGTCACCTTGTTAGGCCCGCCCTCTGACTCTATACTTCACTGTGATTCGTTGGCCACTTTCAGGGAAATCTAGCTAAAAGTTGAATCAATTGTAACTAGACTACTACTCTAGTCATGTGCTGCCACTAGGAGTCTAGCGTGGCTAAGCTAGCCTAGCATCTAGTGATAGTCAAAGAGAAAATAAGTATGCAGTAGTACAGATATGTGCTTATAGAGGACTGAAAGTGCCAAAATCAAATGAATAAATACATCATTAAATAATTAGTTAAATATGTAATTTATTAATTAAACTTGGATTTAAATAGATAAATGTGTTATTAAATGTGTCATTAATTCATTAAAATACCAATCCATGACTATGAAATAATTAATTAGTGAAAAAATAATATAATTTCACTAATTCATTATTTCATGATCCTTGTGTTGTTGTCGATCATGAATTGATTTTATCTGCCAAACTGGTCCATCAAAGTTAGTGGGCGGGACTAATGTGAAGCTAGTCAAATCCACTACATTGAGAATATCTGACAGAGAGTCTAGATTTTTAACTATTTCCAATAAAGTTTAGTTTCCTAAAGTATCCAAACAAACAGAGGTTAATAGCGCCACCCAGTGTAAAGGAATGTGTTCAATAGTTGTGCATTAATCCTTTATCTAGAATCCATTTGACTGGACTAGATGTGCAGGAGAACAAATCAGCTGTTAAGACCCGCCCACTAGACTTTGATGGGGAAGTTTGACAGATAAAATAAATTCATGATCCACTGCAACACAAGGATTAATCATTGAAATGATATTATTATTTCACTAAATAATTATGTCATTGTCTTAATTAGTGAAATTATGTTGTTGTTTTTTTCTACCTCAAACAAAAGTATATTTTAATGAATTAATGACACATTTATGTATTTCATTCCAATTTCAATTAATTAATGAAATATTTATTTATTTAATTTGGGCACTTTTAGTCCTCCATATTGGCTGGGACACCCACTCAACAGTTTAAGAGTACTGACAAAATGAACAAAGTCAAAAACTACTTCAATATTAAAGAGTAAAAAATAGACAAGAAGTAAAATGCTACTCATTGGCCAAACAACTGTAACCAGTAAGAACAGTAACTGGTACCGTCGCTAATGTCCTCAAAAGGCCTCGGTAAGACCCGGTAAAAATCACCTTGGAATCAACGTTAAAAACAATGTCATGGTATTTATCAGTTTATAGATATATAGATATGTAATATACTCAATTCTTTATATATAGAAATCTACTATTAACAGACTGTAAATACACAATTGCCCCTAACTATACAAAGTACAAATATTTGTGTCTCTACCCATCCATAAAGTTCCCTAAACCAAACTCCATCACCTGTCGTGAAATATGTCCACTGTGTCACCGTGTAAGAGACAAGAGAACAAAAGTTTACAGAACATCGGAACAAAAAAAAAAAAGTTGTCAAGAGTAAAAAAGTGTGTGAGAAAAAAAGTATTTGTTGACAGATGTGTGTGTGTCAGGACAGTTCAGTGTGTTCTGTACAGGAAAACACCACAGTCTTATAATGTCTTTCAATAATAATAATCAATAATAACCAGTTACTACAGCAACTTCAACCATAAAAACAACTGGACCACGTAACTATATGTGACCCTCCAGCAAAAAAACAGTCACTTGGGTCAAATTTCAGGAATTAAGGTTTAATATTTATCTGATATTTTATTAAAAATGCTTGCATGACACTAATTCAATTGTTTTTCAACATCGCCCTAGCAACAAGAGATTTTGTTTACCCAAGAAGGCTTTGTTCTGAGGCCTCCCATTGGTTCCATTATATAATTATGTTGATTTTTATTTACGTGTTGTCTAGAGGGAATCCTGATCTTTCCAACGGTACCAAACATGATGGGGAAATACCTAACGTGAGCGCGAAGGAAAGCCGTGTTTTGAGCCGATTTTTCTTTGTTTTCAACTTAATTACGATTAGAGTCAGTTATTTTCCTTTTGAAAAGGCATGATTTGAAGCACTTACAGTAGGAATTTCACAAAACTCATAGTTAGAAGTGTTTAGGAGACATTTTACTTTGATTTTATGCATAAACTTTTGACCCATATAACATATTTGAGGGTGTAACTAAACACTGGTTTTGTGCTGGAGGGTCATGTTTTACCTGGAAACATCTAAGCTAAGCTGCTGGAGTTTCGAGACTGTGTTATTATTCTAGATCAGGGGTCTCAAACATGTGGCCCGTGGGACAAATGCTGCCTGCCAAAGGTTCCAATGTGGACCATAGGGTGAATTAGGAAAGTGCAAAAAATTCCACAGGAACTCATTTTAGTTCCAGTTCCACATACAGACCAATAACAGAATAGCCTACAAAAAAATAATGACTCCATATTTTCTTCTCAGTTTGATGCGGAAAATATTACGTTATGCCTGAAAATATGTGTCTTTGTTTTAGTATTAAAAAATAACATGAAATTATGAAAATGTAACAATAAAATGTGTAAAACCTGAAGAAATATAAACAAATTAAAATATCTGAAGAAAACTAAGCATGTTTTGATCCATTTTCTGCTTCTGTTAGTAAGCGTTTAGTGTCTTTGTAGATCCGATCCATAAAGCACAGACAGAACATTGTTAAAATTGCACTTATTTTTCTGAAGAAATGTCTTATTTTTTTCATGTTATTTAAATCTTTTTTGTTAGAATAGTTAATAAAAGTATGTATTTTCATAATTTACAGAACTTGATGGGTTTTGTTTTATTTTTTTCCCCACAAAAACAGCAACAAATATTTGGAGTTGTCATTATTTATGGATTGTTATGTTATTATTTTATTGGTCCAGCCCACTGGAGATAAAATTGGGTTAAATGTGACCACTGTAGAAAATGAGTTTGAGACCCCTGTTCTAGAGGGAACACATGTGGGGGTCACAGTTACTGAGGTGTGTCAGTGTTCAGGTCCAATGCAGCCAAAGGTGGAAAAGAACAATTGATGACATGGAAACCTGCTCATGTAGACGTGTTCAATAGAGAGCTCAAGTCTTATTCCAATAACTCCCCAAAATATGAACAACTGTCAATGATAAGAGACAATTAATTGTGTGATTTCCTTTGAATTGTTTCACTATGTACACTTATAATGGTTGTCAATTCAAAGGATATATTCATGAGCAAAGAACGCAGTAGTAAAGAAAATGCATCTGTGACATGATACACATCAACAAACACCAAATGAGTTGAAAAAGTAGCAAAAGACGATGATCACTTCAGTCTGGTCATGTTGAAACTGTAAAAACATCCACTGTAATTGAACACAGCATGGACACACACAGTTCTAATGACATTACCTTCACTGTCAGGTGTATAGTCTTTGTATTTACATATGATCAGTCTGATACTTAAGTAGTTTTACCACAAACTGGGACTGTCTTGACATAACACGATCTTAAAAAAATGACTTGTGTCTCACCGTTGACTATAATACTTTTGTTTTTCTGAAATAAAGTTTCATGGGGCACAACTAAAAGGGACAGGCCTTCAACTGTCAATAATAAGACGTATTACTGTACAAATATTGTTTTATGTACTAGTAAGCTAACGGCAACAGACACGTTTGAAGTAAGATGTTGTTCATTTTGTCAGTTTGTAAACTTTACATGGGCTTGTTAGTGTGTACTGTACAGGGAGAGGAAATCCTTCTAGTCACTCCTTATCTTCTAATCCTCTGCAGCAGTAACAGCACAAGCTGCAGTTAGCTAGTTTGTGTTGACAGCTGGCCATTTGTAGACATTAGCTAAGCTAATGGTAGCTGACATTGAATCATTGAAAAACTTTGGAATTTAGTGCAACATTTTGACTCAAACACCTGCTGGATGTAAAAAAAAAAATTCTGATAGCTGTTAGCAGACATCCCAAGTTCCAAAAACTCATTTCAGGGAGATCCTTATCGACCCTTCCAACCCCCCCCCCCCCCCTTTCCGAATTATTGAACAAAAACGTGTAAAAAAAAATTGCTAGAAAATCAATGAAGTGATATAAATTAAATATACGAAGTGTGTTTTGTGTGTCCAGACCAGGGCTATAAATTAAAGGCCTATTGGAGTCCAGAGGTCACATGACCCACATAACCCACATGACCCACACACTATTGAACAAAAACGTGGAATTTGAGTAAGCATTTGCTAGTTAAATTAAATTAATACTTATGAATTATTCATTTATTTATGTTTTGATTGATTGATTCATGAATTTATTTAAACATTTGAGATAAATTTACAATTGATTTAATGGAGACAAGGTTTTTTTTTTTTGTTTAGTTTTTTTGTCTTGGTCGATTTATTTTGTGACGGTCCCTAAACTCCCCGAAAGCAAGGAAGTCTGTGTGGGCTCCTGAAGCCTCTCCACTAGGGTAAGGCTGAGCGGACAGATGCTGATGCTTGTGGAGAAGGTGCACATCTGTCAAATATCAGACTGAAGCAGCTCACTGGGCATAAGTTTGATAGCCAACAGTCCTCCTCCTCTCTCTCTCACTCTTTCTTGTGCCTGTGTAATGTCATTGAAGTAATCTAAGCATGATACATTAGCTACTGTCTTGCCTACACGCTCTCATTTGCAGTGTTAAAAAAAAACTCCCTCGCATAGTCCAAAATCCGGAATATTTTATCTGACTCGCGGGCATCAATGAGCCACCATCGATATCAGGGAGACTCCCGGAACTTCCAGGAGACTTGGGATGTCTGTGTTAGCATAGAGGTAGTCCTCCATTATTGTTCTGGTGCAGTGGCACAAAAACCTTTCAAGTTCTGGTCTAGTTCTTTAAATGAATCACACTAAAACCAGGAGGCTGAGGCAGAGCATTATCAAAACTGTGAAACATGGAAGTGTATTTAGAAAAATGACTAGATCCCTACAAAATAAATGACATAGTTCTTCAGCGTAGCAATGGGGAAGAGAAGAAAATGTCAATACTACTGCTGCAAAATTAAAACATTCCAGGACAATAAAAGCACATAAGTGGTCACGTATCTGCATAAATGAACCTTTATCTGACCAACATGTGCAATGTTTCCAGTGGGTTAAATTTAGGATTACAAGTGTAGCTTGTTCCTTATCTAGCAATATATTGTTTCCACAAATCATTGCATTATTATTGATTCCCATTACCAGCAGTTTAGCTATCAATGGAGCTGCACCACTGTTTTCTGTATTATTCACGCAGTTAAAGAAACAAAAGAGTCAAAATATCCCAGTGTGGCAAAAAAAAAAAAAAAAAAAAAAAAATCTATACTTTATAGCTGTCTTTACTTTAGGCAGATTATTGTTCATGCATTCATTCATTCAGAACCCGCCTTATCCTCACTAGGGTCACAAGGGTCGCTGGAGTCTATCCCAGCAACTTATGGGTGAAGGCGGGGTTCAGATTATTGTTTACATTTAACTTGCAATTGCGCAGTTTGTGTTTCTAAGAGCAGATGTGATGCAGGAGTTATTACAAAATGTATTTATAAAAGACTCCACTGAAAAAATGACATCAGTGCATGCCCCCTATTTTTAAGGATGAACATTCTGATATTCAGTCATATGAAAATAGAAGATATTTAACATAGATTTGAGTGGATACAATGCCACAAAAGGATATATATATATTTGTGTGTGTGTGTGTGTGTGTAGACATACAGATATATCTAAACAAAGCAGTGTGTGTTTCACTGTACATGAGCAGGCGTACACACCTGCCTCAGATCACCTGACATTTGGTGAGCAGATGTGCTTAACAACCAGCTAAAGAGCAGATGTGAACAGCTGTGCAGCCCTGGAACAGCCCTTTGGAAATCCCAGGTGGTATGGTCCTTGTTACCATGGAGCTGCAGAGAGGCCTCTTCATATGTCATTAATTCATCTTTATGACTTAATCTGCAAAATGTGAGACTATTTCAAGAGGCATGAGAGTGTAAAAACAGTCAGTGGTGCATATTTGTGATGTGCTAGTGATTGTAAGTGGTTTGTCTCAACACGAATGACAGTCCATCATGCTTTGGCTTGATTATTGTACGACTACAGTGTCAACAGTGTCATGGTTTTCAGAAGTCCCACTGCTCTACTTCAGTGCATGCTAGAACAACTCACTGTTTGAATTTGCTAATAGAACACCACCAAACCTTCATCTGAAACTGATTCACCTCCAATTTATGGCTGAGTAGGACCCTCCAAGATGAGATTAGATAGAAATAAAAAGGAGAAAAAAAATAAAAATAAAAGGTTGAGTGACAAGCAGGGACGGTACTGTGGGTTTGATACAAGAAAATTACAAGTAAATGAGTCAAGGTCCTCCAGTTTATGTGCCAACAACATGCGGGCAGGGGGAGTATCTATGGAAAAGAAATGTTGAAGAGTTTTGGGGGAAGAGGCCTCATTCCCGACGTTTAAGGCAAAGATCTTGAAGTTCAACTGAAAATTCACCAAATTTGACAAAAGGCACATACATACAGTGTTTTACTGTCAGTCCTGTTGGAATGAGACCATTTGCAGACTGTTTTCATCTCCAATGGAACCAACTGTGACTCCTTCATTCTGTTCGTCTGTATTCCCGAAAAAGCTTCACAAAGATCCACAAAGCAGAGTCCCAATCATTTTGGCTCTGGAAACTTTTGATCAAGGTGAGAAGATCAAGGTAACTCACAGAAAAAACATGGAACAATAAACCGAGTAGATTATCTGTGTGTAGAACTATCTGGTACATCCCAACATATGCAGTGTTTCCCAAGCACCGGCACCGTGACGGTAGAGTCAAGTTGAGTTTGTCAGAATACAACACTTTTGTTCCGACCAGGGTTTGTACTGATGACCAGACAGTGAGCGGCGCATCCTTCCTTTCACTTCCATCAGCTTTGCTTCCTCCCTCACTTCATCAAACACCATGTTGATTGGGTTGTGATGAGATTTAGATTTGACAGGATGAGGACGCCGTCAAAGATGAAGACTGGTCTTTGTGGTTCCTTACAGAGGGCCTTCCTCTTCCATTGGTTCCTCTTCCGCTCTGAGTAAAAAAACATACATGATGTCAGCTGTATATGTGTTTATGTATATATTGTATGTTATGTCATCTAAACACATGTACTGATAGGTTAATTTGTTCATGTTAATTAGTCTAGGAATATATGGACAGGCTGTACTGTAGGTGCAAAATGGCAATCATGCTTCTGTCACCACCAGAGGGAGCATGTGAGAGTCCGCCTTGGCTATATGAGTCCATAGAAAAGTGCTATGTAAATCGAATCCATTGTTATCATTATTTACGAGCTATGAACAAGTGGGGCTGGAACCCTAAGTTTGAAATTAACCCTACTCAGTAAAATCACCAGTGTTAATGTAACACCCATTGTCATCATCTGAACCTGCTTCATCCTCACTAGGGTCACAGGGTCACTGGGGGCCTATCCCAGCTACGATGGACGAGGGCAGGGTACACCCTGTATGAGTCTCCAGTTCATCTCAGGGCTGAACATATATAGACCAACAATCACTCTCACATTCACACCTATGAGCAATTTAGATTAACCAATTAACCTATCAGTGCATGTGTTTGGATGAGGAAACCAGAGTACCTGGAGAAAACCCACGCAGACACGGGGAGAACATGTAAACTCCACACAGAAAGGTCTGGTGTGGCAATTGAACCGGGGACCTTCTTGCTGTGAGGCATGAGTGCTAACCACTGCACCACCGTACCACCCCTTAATAGTCAATTTTAACACTGCCTCAGTGAACCCTATTTACACAGTGTAAAATTCATACTGAACCTAGAGTAACAGTTAATATTTGACACTGCAGTATGTGATAAGTAACATCCATAGTGTTATGGAAAAGAGTTGAAGAGTTTAGGGGCCCACTTAGTAGAGTGGGTCATCCAGTAACTGAAGGGTTGGTGTTTTGAATTCCACTCTGCCCTCGTTGCCTCCAGTGCCACTCACACTGACGTATGAATGTTCGGTGGTGACAAAATGGCTGCCATGCTTCTGCCAGTCTGCCCCAGTGGAACTGTGGCCATATATGTAGTTGACCACCACCAGAGCGTACATATGAGAGTGAATTAATAATGGGTCACTAATGTGAAGCACTTTGGGAGGTCAAAAAAGGGCGATATAAATCCAATCCATTATTTTTCAATGTGAGGAAAATGGTAATGCCTGTCAGTTTCAGTACAGGAGGTTGGTGGGCAGGGCTTTTCTACGGTGGCTGGGAAGAGTCACAACAAAACCAAAAGCCACAACACAGAAAGCCATAACTGAAGTGACCACATTTTCCACTGGACCACTGGAAACAGAATTACCATAGTCACTGTTAAGCAGTCCTTGTCGCTGACTTTGTAGTGCTTAACGGCGATTCATATATTTCTTCATCATATGGTGGAGAAGACTTCATGTCCAACTCCCCATCATCATTAGAAAACTTTTACATTACAAAATGTCACATGTTGTGACATTTACGGACTCTTACATTGTATGTCATATATGATGCCAGTGAATGCATCCTGTCATCAAAGCTAAAAGCTGTCCAATTAAATATTATATGTGGGAATTTTTGAGCTGAGTAGTGTATTTTCTAAATCACATACATGCACACACTCATAAACCAACAGGATCACTATATACTATATACTTAAAGTAAAAAGGCCACATTCAGTACCTCTTTCCAATCTGCTTGTTAGCAACAGACAAAGAGGCCATAGCAGACACTGTCTCAGCTTCATCTGCTTCTTGCTGGAGGGCTTCAGTCAATGAACAGCCGAGGGTGGAGGCGGAGCGTTGCAACGAGCACCAGTACTTACCTACAAAACATCAGAACAGAACAGTAGACTTACTGTGATGTAATATTGACCAAACCCATGTCATTACAATGGTGTTATAACTGCACTGTCAACATAAGTAGAAGACATGAAAATGACAAAGTGAATAAGAAAGCATCATTTAATAAGACAGATGAAACACACACTGATGCAGGTCACAGTGGAATAACACACTCACTATGAGCTTGGATGACTTTCTCCATTGAGTGGACAGCGTTGGGGTTGGGCCTCTGCTGCAGAACCTCATCAAGGAGGGGCTCCAACTAGAACACATACAAAAATTATCTACATTTATTTGTGCTCAAATGTGACGATGGAAACTGCACTAAATCAGCAATTCCTGTCTTTGGAACAATGTTTCCTAAGGGGACTAATTTGCAGAGGTGGGAATTTCCAGGTCCATCAAGTCAAAGTCCTGCCATGTATTGGTTCAAACCTGTTCATTGTACCAGCCCATTTTGATGAGCACAATGCCTCATCCAGGTAAATGAGATAATTAGTGGAATCACCTGTGTTCAGTGAACAGGTTTGAAGTAATACATGGTAGGACTTTGACTTGATGGACCTGGAAATTCCCACCTCTGCTAATTTGTAATCCCATAGGATAAATAAGAACAGCAAAGCTGTGCGTAAATAAATGTTTTTTTCCTTTTCTAATGGCATTTCCAGATGAATATAGTGGGTATTATCTTGAAGAGGTAAACAGTCTTTTAAAGAAATATACAATTGATAAATTACAGTTTATGCGTTTATGCAGTTATAAATTATATCAAATTGTTGATTTTGGTGGAGGTAATGGGATATCTTAATGTTCTGTACTGAAGAGGCTGCTAAAGAAATGAGACAAAATAATTGCATTTAACTGAAGATTTTTTTCAACTCAATTTTGGGACTTGGGACTTTTTTCATGTATCTCTGTAGTTGATTGTGTTTTTGTAAAGCCCTTTGAGACGACTTTGTTGTGATTTAGGGCTTTATAAATAAAATTGAATTGAATTGAATTGAATTTTCAATACAATTGTCAGAGCAATGTACATTACTTTAGAAAACATATATGAAAATAACCAAGTAACCTAACCCTAACCCTGTGGATCTCAAATGGACAGTTTGAACTTTTTTTTACTACACAGGGTCTGGATTGTATGTTTTTTTTTTTTTTTTTATAAATGTGACTGACAGGTGTCCAGGAATTCCTGCTCCAAATCACTGCAGAAACCTCCGACATGCCATTCCCTCCTGGTTTGAAAGATTGAATATGGATCGTAGCCCAGTGTTGGATTGGTCTAAGAGGTGGGGAGGGGGTCTGAGCTGCTGACACAATAGAAACAGGGTCTGCACATACACATGCAGATGTACACCTCCTCCCACTCACACCCAGGTTCACTACTTATTGACACAAACTACAATGTCAGCTTTGTACTGCGTTCCACTGTTAAGACTGAGTTAAGGAATTAAGTACTAGTAGTATATACTAGTAGTATTAGTATTAGTGGTACTAGTGTACACAGATGTGCACACACACACACACACACACACACACACACACACACACACACACAAAATCCTATGAAAGTGTCCAAACCACAGCGCAGAGGAAACGGGGCAATTCCCCGATGTGCTTTTTCAACCCGGAATGATTCAATTTCCCCTTTGGCCGACTGCACATACGACACATTCTCATCCCATTTTGTCAAACAGGCTCATTTAGCTCCAGCAAAGGCAACACTGGACTAAAGAGACTGAACTGAGAAGCACCCAGAGTGAAAGAAAAGAAGAGTTTGGCCAAGAGTTTGGGAATGAGGCAGCAAATGCCAGAGAGAAGAGGAAAAAGTCATCATCAGTCCGTCTCGCTTGGCCAAGGCTGAAAGTTTTCTTTTAATTAAAACAAACACTGAGTGGGAGGGGTCAACAGGGCTGAGGGAAGAGGTAGTCTGGGGAGAAGGATACTTTAATCCTGCTGTGGCACGACAGCCTACATCATGCACACAGGAATGGACAGAGGCTCATGCATTCACAAACATAAACGACAAATATAGAGCGTTACTTTAAGACTCCCGATAGGAGGGATACCAGAGATTCAACACAAGGAACGTTCTTCTCATAAATTCCAATAAGTGTAGACTAGTTTTTTTAAAAACAGGTTTAAATATTTTTACAAAAGAAAACTATTGAATGAAGAGTTTTCCTTGAAACACTGTAAAAAAATTTTTTACCTGCTTGGGAAATATGGAAAAGTAAAATAAAACAATAAAAGTAGAATAGAAATGAATAAATGAGGACTGGTGATAAGACACCAATATTTGTTGAAATATGGTTTTAATATGCAAAATGTATGTGAGTTTAAGAGGATCTAAAGGTGAGTTGGACAGTACATTACAGTAGAGTCTAAACAATCCAGTAGTTGAACTTCCTCAAATATGAAGAATCAACTCAAATGTCAGATTAGACAGAAACAGATATCAGCCACAGGTATCACAAACTACAAACAGAGCTTGAAATTGAAAGTGTGAGACAGGCCACATATCAAACAGTGGATTAGAAGGCAAACATAAAAACAGCTTCAGGTTTCATGACAAAATGGATCAAACTTTACTGTCCCTGTTTCTATGGGAGTTTTTATTCCTGTTTCATTCTGAATAAAGGTTAATTCCACTTTAAGATGACCTAGGGCTGGGCGATTTTCTCTTTTAAAAAAATCTCAGATTTTTTCCCAAAAAACTCGATTCACGATTCACGATACGATTTTTTTCCCACGTGGGCTAAATGAAAATGAAAACACTAGAAATGTGGTTTCTTTCGTCTTCTTTTTTTATTAAATAACATGTAAAACAAAAATAATAAATAAAAAATAATAAATCAGTTGTGCAAAAGGTGCAACTGCAACCTGAGACTTTGCCTACATGAACTGTAGTAAGTCCAGACATATCCACCACTGTTACAGGAAAAACAGTGCACTTCCGGCATTAGTTTGTTGATTCCTACCTTTGAAACAGTTGAGCTGCTGCTTCATAATTATCACAAAAATGTATGTAAAAATCACATGCAGTATCTGTCCTCCCATGGTTATAGTTGAAATGAACGCAAAACAGGGAGTGGATGCATTCATCCTTGAGTAATGTCATCTGTTTTGTGCTAAATGTGTGATGCTGAATGCTAAGTGTGCACTAAAATTTTTCAGTTCATTCTCCTTCACAGAAATTTTACCTGGTACCTGTAGGGGGCAGCCTGTTACTGCACCATTTTCTCTGCTGTTGTAACAAATTCATTTCCTGTAAGGGATCAATAAAGGTATATTGTTTGTATGTTATCGTATTGTATCGTAATGTATTCAATTAATTTTTTTCCAGTAGGCATTAAGATATAAAGTGGTCATTCTGTCCAATCAGAACCCTCCGTACCTCCAGCTCTTAAAGCCCAATTAACTAGAGCGGAATACACCCGTTTCCATGAAAACCTTTATTCAGAATTAACATGTCCATGCAAACACGAAATAAATAGTTTTCATTCCGAATTATTTTATTCTGAATAAATAATTTAGAATTAAAAAACATCATGTAAACATAATAATTCTTTGTCCTGTTAATTATCTGTTGCGCCTCATTGGTGTCTGATGAAACTTCAAAGTCACGGACTATTTACCTAATGTTTATAATTTAGATGTTTTTTCAAACAGTACCTGAAACAACATGCCACAAAAGTGGCAAGGCTGCTCCCCTGGACTATCAGCTATAGACATCTTAGTCTTTGGCATTAATGTGCTGTAATTATGGCTGAGGTGGCTTTAGAAACAGCAGCACCTATTAGTCACAACCACCCTAATTTTTTCCAAGCCAATGTGGGGACTAAACCCATCAATCTTTCAGTCAAAAAACATCCTTTTCCAGCCTCCAGGCTACAGCAGCTGTCGACTCACCATTTCCCAAACTGCCTGAGCCTGGCCCATCCCATAGTAACCCGGTTACTATGCTTCTGTCAAAGTCGGGTCAGGCGTTCTCTGGGGTTTTGTGGGGTTCACCTCAGAGCCGGGTTGGAAGAGGGCAGCCCGTCAGCGTGATTGACAGCTGGGCCTCATGCTTATAAACTTTAATGGCTCTTGTCAGGGTTCTCCGGGGGCCCCTGGCTGGCAGGTAAGCCAACACAAGGATCCAAACAGGCAGACTGGCATGACACTCAGATAAAAGCATCCATCTGTCTGCCACATCATCCACAGCCACACAACTGTTTATTTGAGCTAGTCCTTGACTATTGCATAGGATGAACTGTCGTGCTTAATAGGGAAGGGTTTTCTGCTGTCAGTGCTGAGTGATTTCTATCTGAAGTCTATTTCCATGTGTTCCAATATGCTCGACCCTTGCCAAATAAACGGAGACACAGTGCAGTGCCATGAGCTAAAAGTGAGGAATGTTCCCCGGTAAAAACATTCCAGAGGGAGGCTGAAACCAGAACAGTGGAAAGACGAGGAATTCCACTTGTTCAGCAAAAGAAAATCGCACAAGGCATCCATTGTTTACTGTTGTGTCCATGAGCATATGCTGGCAGTCACTAAAACCAGTTGATTATGTTATGCTAACTGAACAAGGTAATGATGTGTATTGTGCAGAGCAGGTGACCTTTTGGAGAGGGGGGTTTAAGGCTCCCCTCATGGGATGGTTGTGGTGAATAGTCAGGCTCGAGGGGGTACAGGTGAAGTCGAGCGTCTTACTGTAACTGGAGTGTAAACACACCGAAAAACCTCACCGACAGCTGCTTACAATTAGCATATTAGCCTGTTGTTTATCAAATAATTGCTAACAACCGTGATTCAGAGAGGGCCAACATCTGTTTGCAGGCAATCATCAATTAGTCCTGAGTTCAGAGTTGACTAGTGTAGTCACCAATGCATCATTCATGAGCTATTTAACTAGAAAGACTTCACGATTACCTACTACAGTGTTGGGGGAGAATAAAACAGCCTGTAAAGTCCATTCAGCAATTTTGGTTCCTCTCTTTCCCAGCTAATTTGAGCTGCTTTCAAAGGAAACTTAATGCTCATTATAGCAAAGTCTGACTTAACCTGCCAATAAAAGCACAGATATATTTCTCACACTGGCAAGCAGTAAAACACTGAGTACAAGTTCCACCGGAGCTGAAGAGGATGGAAGGAACACTTGAGATATGTTGCCGTGCCACAACTCCCCCCCCAAAAAAAATCAGTATTTAGACTGACACACAATATCACTGCTACTTGTACAATGAATTAATTCCTTAGTTTCTTTTGACTTGCACTGATCATAGGATCCAGCTGTTGACTACGGAGTATGTTCTGGCATTGCTTCTGAGTTGTGGTTTATGTTTAACCCGAAGATGTTCAGCACAGTGACGTCTGGTTCTCCACAAATACAGACGATACAAATGCTCGGCCGGTTTGAAGCATTTCCTAAACAAAAGCACAGCTGACCGTGCGATCCAGCTGTGGTCCCATGGCTAAGCCGACTCATTCACTCCATTCACACTCATCCAACAGACACACAATACAGGCTTTAAATATTCTTAACAAACAGAAAAAAGAGAAAAACACACTCTGGGGAGACATCAGAAATAAATATGACTGTCATCTACTCAGTGCTCTGATTCATTTTGCTGCTTGACTATGGTTACCCATAAAGCCTTTTAGGACTGACTTTTAATGACACTGTCTTATTGCCATCTGAGGCCACTGTTGGATTTTGTCAGCAGCTGAAAACCACCAGACCCCTTTTCTCCTTCGAGCTCTAGCCCCCACTGACGTCCTTAAACTGCATTCCACATCCATTACAGAGGCCTTCACTAAGATTATGATAAAAACACTTGCTTCCTGCCATTTTGATCTGATCAGGGATATTTCAGACTCTCTTTTTTTTTTTTACTTTATCAAAGCCTTCCACAAATGAATGATTTGCCTTTGTTCAAAACAGCTGACATCACTGACACGAGAAAGAGGAAACATCTAAATTTGTTTTTCACAATTTAATCAAAGCCATCATTTGCTAATGAGGCATTCCCTAAACCTTTTTATTCAAAATCAGGCTGCTGTCATGATACAGATGATGTTTCTTTTTAAGATTCAAGACTAAAAGCTGAAACTTTGTAGTTGAAGTGTGTGCAGTGTCTTCTTAGCTCTGAATGATTTTTTTCTGTGGCATCTAGAATGAAAGTCTATATGTCTGTGAACCAGACTAAATATTGCCTTGACTCAAAAACCTTTAACCTCCTAAGACCCAAACTCTTGCATGACATGCAGTTTTAATTTCTGTTGGCTATTTGGGGTGCTTGGGACCTGGTGAGTTTAAAAACAAAGAATTATCAGGAGTGCTGATCTGAAATATATATACAGTGGTATCTCCACTTATGAAATTAATTAATTCCAGAAGTGTTTCTGTACCGTCAATTTTTCGTAAATAGACTCATATTTTACATGTAAAAGGCCTAATTTGTTGTAAGGCCCCCAATACCACAACTCAAACCCATTAAAAATTATTAAAAAATGTACCGATTTTGTATGAAATATGTGTTAAAGGAAAATATAAATTTAGATTTTAGCCTGTCCAGGCTAACACCAGCTGTTGTTACTGTAGATACAGTACAGAAACCCCCCCCCCCGGGTTTCTGTTTGACCTGAATATTGTTAGCCCGTCCAGGCTAATGTCGGTGTACGGGACAGAAGAGTTGAACCAGAATGAGGATGCATCAGTCTGGTGGATCATGTTTGGCATTTAAATCCAGCTTCAGGTAGTCCAGTTTGTTTTCCAGTGAGCGTGTGTTGGCAAACAGGACTGATGGAAGTGGTGGTTGGAATGGGTTAGGTCTTAGCTTAGCTGTAAGTCTACCACGACTTTGTGTGTGTGTTTTGGGGTGGATTGGGGGGGGGGGACTCAGCTGTAGGACACTGGATCTGACTGAGGTTCTGTAGAACGGTTCGCGTTTCCAGGGTTGCAGAGTCCAAGTTTTTAACAATTTTCCTTAAGCTGATGATAGTCTGCTGGTCATATACTCTTCTTACACCGTTTGGCTGAACTTTTGATACTAAAAGCGCTGGTCTAGGTGGAGAAATGACTGTAAAAGTGGCTGCGCAGCCAAACAGGGCGCCGCTCCATTATGAATGAGGGTCAAAGGGTAACGAAAAGCATCATGGGTAGCTTCCTCATAGCCAATGGAATGCTACGTACAGTACCTACATGACATATTTATGTACATTACGTAGTTATGCAAATTAATGAACTGTATTTGTGTCTCAGGGGTTTCAGTTTCCTTTCGTAAATAGAATTTTCTTTCGTATTTAGAGACAAAAAATTGAGGTAAAGACAGTGTCACAGAACCCAAACAGAACCCAATTTTGAATGCCTCATCTTCATTGCCATAACAGTGTTGAATAAATTCACTCTGCTGCTTAATCTCCATTCAGTACAAGCCTGAAATGTAGTCGCTGAATGTGGATCATAGTTTGGAAATTAAGGACACTAAACATTTACAACACTACAAATAATGTTAAAATAAATACATACATTTAATACATTTGTCATCAACAGTCAGACACAAAGAACAAATGTTTGATAAATCATAATCATATCTCATTTCTGTTTTTTACTCTGCACATGTAAATAACAAATACTCTAATTATAATTTTACTTAATTACTTGCACTATTCAGTTATTCTAGTATATTTATATATATATATATATATATATATATATATATATATATATACCTTAATATGGATAAGGCAAAAACAGAACCTAAAGCAGTGGTACCAAGCACAACCCCCCCCCTCACACCTTTTATTTGATTCGCCCTATCTCTCATCATTGTCAAAACACATTTTTGGTGACTGTGACTTTTGAATTTAATGGAATCTATTCTGTGCCACCTTGCACCTTTCCTGAAAATGTCATGGTAATTAGTCCAGTAGTTTGTGCGTAAAGCTGCTGACAGACAAACTGAACCAAAAACAATTGGTAGACAAGTTGAAACGTGGCTCAATTAAACCAGTGACCTGTGAGATGTTAATGTTAAACTCTTAATCAGCAAAATTTATTTGCATATCATTGCATTGTATTATGGAGGAAACCAAAGTAGTCTGCGGCCCATCTAAAGTTTACAGAATAATCTTAAATGTCTGAAGTCTTTCATAGTTACTATACTGCGCAGCTGCTTTATAACCACAAATCTCTCCTTGCCGACTTCAAATGATTGGTCCATTTCCCTTTATTATCTGATTGCTGAGCCTACTCTGACCTTGCTGAAGAGGTGTGAGGTAACCATTTTCAGATGTGGACCAGTGAGAGGGCCGTCCTGCAGGGTTCATGCAATTGACGCCCACTGCCTCCTGCCTATTTTCGCATTTTCATCTCCTTGCGGCCCCCACCCAGTGACCTCCTTCGTACCCCTGTGGAGTGTGTTACCCCGCATGCTGCCGAAACTTAAGAAGCACAGCCCCCTGGTCCCATTCATTATTTTTGCAGAGGTATGGTTTGAAAAAAAGGAAAGTGTCCTTCAAGCTAGAAATGTCCAAACCTCTGTGACAGCAGCAGGTATCCGCCCTGCTGAGGTGTCTTTGAATTCCTGGAGCCTTAGCTGCTCTAATAATGCTGACGTTGGTTGGTACATTATACTTGTAGTTTGGATTTTTAATGACATGTCAACCTTGAACAGACAGAACCACGTCTGGTTTGATTATTTTCAGCCATGTTAAACAACCAATAGGACAGACACGTTCATTATGTTCACCTTTCAGTGAGCTAAAACTCAAAAGTCTAAAGAACTACATATTAAACTGTGCTTTAACTTCCTGGCCAACCACTCCAGGGCCTAAGGTAGAGCTTGTGTGGGAAACATGCAATTCAATTAAACAATGACTGGAGCTGGAGGCGGAGCAATTAAGCAAGAACTACAAGGTAAAGTAAGAAGTAATGAGGCATCAGTTAGACTGATGGAACTAATAGGAAAGTCTGAAATACTGCACAAGTTAATGAGAGTATAAAGTACAGATATTTATATAAATGTAAAGAGTATAAAGTACAGATATTTATATAAATGTAAAGAGTATAAAGTACAGATATTTATAATAAATATAAAGAGTATAAAGTACATATATTTATATAAATGTAAAGAGTATAAAGTACAGATATTTATAATAAATGTAAAGAGTATAATGTACAGATATTTATATAAATGTAAAGAGTATAAAGTACAGATATTTATAATAAATGTAAAGAGTATAAAATACAGATATTTATATAAATGTAAAGAGTATGAAGTACATATATTTATAATAAATGTAAAGAGTATAAAATAGAGATATTTATATAAATGTAAAGAGTATAAAGTACAGATATTTATAATAAATGTAAAGAGTATAAAATACAGATATTCATAATAAATATAAAGAGTATAATGTACAGATATTTATAATAAATATAAAGAGTATAAAGTACAGATATTTATAATAAATGTAAAGAGTATAAAATACAGATATTTATATAAATGTAAAGAGTATAAAATACAGATATTTATATAAATGTAAAGAGTATAAAGTACAGATATTTATAATAAATATAAAGAGTATAAAGTACAGATACTTATAATAAATATAAAGAGTATAAAGTACAGATATTTATATAAATGTAAAGAGTATAAAGTACATATATTTATATAAATGTAAAGAGTATAAAGTACAGATATTTATATAAATGTAAAGAGTATAAAGTACAGATATTTATATAAATGTAAAGAGTATAAAGTACAGATATTTATATAAATGTAAAGAGTATAAAGTATAGATATTTATATAAATGTAAAGAGTATAAATTACAGATATTTATAATAAATATAAAGAGTATAAAGTACAGATATTTATATAAATGTAAAGAGTATAAAGTACAGATATTTATATAAATGTAAAGAGTATAAAGTACATATATTTATATAAATGTAAAGAGTATGAAGTACAGATATTTATATAAATGTAAAGAGTATAAAGTACAGATATTTATATAAATGTAAAGAGTATAAAGTACAGATATTTATATAAATGTAAAGAGTATAAATTACAGATATTTATAATAAATATAAAGAGTATAAAGTACAGATATTTATATAAATGTAAAGAGTATAAAGTACAGATATTTATACAAAAATGCAGGGAGTAAAAGTAAAACGTTTCTAGAAAAATAAATACTCCAGTAAAGTACAGATACCCAAAAACTATACTTAAGTACAGTAAAGGAAGTACTTCTACTTAGTTACTTCCACGTCTGCAAGTGACACCCCCCCCCCCCCCCAAACCATGGATTCTTTCCCTTCACATAAAAAACTTTATTGGAACAGTCATTGGCTGAACTATTACAGTGTTGGTGATGTTTAATTCTTGTTTCTCAGCCTCTATATCCTGAGATTCAGTCTATTTTATCTTTGCAGTCTGGATGTTTGACGAATACAAATTTATATTAATGCCTCAGTCTCAGTCTAGTTCTAATCCACAAGAGCCTTAAACAAAATACATTCTACTAGTGACTTGTGGTTACATTTGGTTTAGTTTAGTTTATTTTCACACTTTAAAAGATGACAAATAGTTAATTAAGTATAAATACAAATAAAATATAACAGTGCAAGAGAGGCCAAAAGTTAAATATGTTTATGCTTAATCAATTTAATTAACACTTCAAATCAAACAAATAACCAAAAGAAAGAACTTAAATAATAAGTTAATAAAACAATACAATAAAAAAAATTAATTGACCATTAATTAGAATGACACGTGGACATGAATTAAATATAGACTTTAAAGAGAAATAGTAAACAATTAAAATTTAAAGTTAGGAAAATGTGGGATTATTTATAAAAGCAGCTTTAGTATGACTTTTGAAAGTAGTAAAAGAGGGACATAATTTTAATGATTTACTCATGTTATTCCAAACGTCAGGGCCCCTGGACATGATCGTAAATTATTATTGGTTGGATTTTGCATTAACTGGCCTTAAGTAATGAGTTAGTGGTGTGTGGTGGTTGTGGAAATGTGACTTTAATAAGAAGGTGTCATGGTCAATGTCAGGAAGACAGGAATATTTATTTATCTTATACATTAATTTGTAGTCTGTTTATGTCAGGGGTCTCAGAATTATTTTAGTCAGGGGCCACATTCAGCCTGATTTAACCTCCAATGGACTGAACCAGTCAAATAAAAACATAATAACCTATAAATAATGACGACTCCAAAGTTTTGCCATTGTTTTAGTGAAAAAAAAATTGGGGGGGGGGGGTAAAATAACTTACATTTCATAAGGAAAATAAGAGCAATATCAACAATATTCTGCCTCAACTCATTTGTCCATATGTTTTATTATGGATCAGTTCTACAAAGACACTAAACTCTTAGGGCGTATTCACATGGTAAAGTCTGGACCAAGGTTCGGACCAGAACCTTTTTTTTTTGCCTTTTCACACTGTACTTATAATCCGGACTTTATTTTCTTCATTCACACTGTACTGAATCAAGTGGACCAACGGACTTTAGAATGTCATGTCGTCAATGCGTGTACAGCGTGCGTCTCTCTATACTCGACCCTGATTGGTTAGTAGATGAGCGCGCTACACTGTTGCAGGAAATGATCCCAGATAATGGACCCAGTTACTAGTTTCATCATTTTTGCCCTATTTTGGCAATGTTGCCAACTCTCGTACCAGTGTTCCCACCAGCGGCTTGTCTCCAATTCAGTCTTTATAGTATCATCCGACCAAATGTCAATGAAATACCTGGTTTCCTCGTCTCCCCATGTATTCCTGCGACTCATGCTTAGACGTTGACTAGATTCCGCGCACGTGACTGCGACGTAATTGGTCCGATAGTCCGGACTTTCCTAAACAGACGTTTCACACTGTGCACCAGCGAACCTTGGTCCGGACCGAGACTACCTCCTCAGCTCAGACCAAAGACTCGGCCTTTAGTCCGGACCAAGGTTCGGGGGAGGTTTCACACTTGGCAATAAGGTTCGAACTTTCCTGGAAAGTCTGAAAGTCCAGATTTTCTGAGTGCTATGTGAATAGGCCCTAAGAGTTCAGTGTCTTTGTCCAAGGACACTTGGACATGTGGACAGACAGAGCTGGGACATGAACCTCTGACCCTTCAGTCACTGGACGACCCTCTCTACCAACTGAACCACAGCCACTGAATAAAATGACTGTGTTTTGTGATTGTAATTGTTAGGTGTGATAGATATTAGTGATTATTTGCAGTGATCTGAAATTATATTTCATCATCTACTACATCAGTTAAGTTTATTTTTTTCAATCATCCTTATTTGAAACAATAGAAATAACAGAACAATATCATTATCACCATTTAATGATTTAATTCCACTCAGTTGAACCTCATATATTGTTAAGTTATGTTCACTTATATCCACAATAGTTCACTTTAATAAAAAATATTAGTTGGAAGTACTTAAAAAGAATAACATGTTACAGTAACTGAGTATATTTGAGTTAGTAGTACTATTACTGAAACTATGAGTATTCTGAACATTCTACAGTGTAGTGTAGGCCATTCTGTTACAACTGGACCCTCCGTTTTAAAATCCTCTTACCTCATTGCCAAGCAGGGCAGAGACGCAGGCTTCGGAGGCATCACATATGGCTGTAAGGTCGTGACCCCCCTCCAGGGCGAGCACCAAGCGACCGCCTGCCAGAGCCATGAGCTGCCTGGTCAGATAGCCGAGGCCTGGAAACAGGAAATGACAGCAAAGGGGGGAAGCGGAGTGGATGCTTTCAGTCTGTAACTTCCTCTTTGGATATTGATCAAAGAAAAATGAAAAAAATAGAGGTTTGAATGTGGATGAAAGAAGGGGTGGGGGTGAAGGAGACTCTACAGCGTGGACTTAATGGAGACACATAATATAAACCAGGTTAAATGTTAATAAATGTGCCTGTGCATCTAGACTTGGCCACAGCATTTGAAAAATAATACATTTTAAAATATTCAGAATTATATTTTACCTCCATCTACCGTTGGTGGATGGAGGTAAAGCACCACATATTAGGGCTGAACAATATTAGAAATAAATGATATTGCTATAGTTTTTAATCCTGCAATATACAGAATATGGTGATATGAATAACTACTTAGGAGTTAATAATGTGAATGTGCATGAATGTGAGTGAATGGGTGAATGTGAGGCTAAAAACATGTAAAGCGCTTTAGATAAAATCACTAGATGTCTTTTAAACCTTTTAAATTAATTCTGTTCTAAAGGATCTAATGATGACACGCATCCTTACTGTAGCCGAAATAATTAGATACAATTATTGATTAAATATAAATAAAAACATTTAATTAAAAAAAATAAATAAATAAAATGGAATAAATGATAAAAATGAATAAATAAATAATTATATTTGAATATAATAAATACATAATGCAATAAAAATAATTGAAAATTTAAAAAAGACAAAGACAAATGAATAATAAATACAAATAAATGAATAAAATAAATAAATTTTAAAAAATTTAATTAAATTAAATATATTTATTTAAAAATATATATGATGAATAAATAAATATATAAAAAATAATGCTAATAAATAAATAAAAAATTTCATTAATTAATTAAAAATATATCAAATAAAAATCATTGCAGGACCTGCGATGTGACTATTGCACACACGTACAAACAATATATTGTGCAGCTCTATCACATATGTTTGACCAAATCTATCATGCATTAGCATTGTATTTGCTTGGAACCTTGAACAGGCATGATTTAGCCTCATTAAAACTATAAAGAAAAAAGATATTTGCAACCAACTGCCAGACATAATATAAATCAGAACTGCAAGGTGATTGTACAAAAGCAGTTTTCTTGCACAGCAATATTCTAATATAATATAATAATGGCAAAATATAAATAAAAAAAAAAACCCATCTTGGTCATTGAACATTTAAATCAGCAGCAGCTGTGGAAAAACTGACTGGACATAAATGGGCCTGAATAGGATCCAAAAGGAGGTGGATGCAGTCCATCAAACAGAACTGCCTAGTGTCGCTCCACAAATGGAGTGAGTTATAAATGACAGGTGGAGGTGAACGACTGATGCACACTTACATTTGGCTGTTAGTTTGTATCCTCCAAGTGGTGGAGCATGACCGTCCACAGCATCAAAGCCTGACGACACCAGAACCACGTCTGGAGAAAACTCATTGGCAATAGGCATAACCACCGTCCTACAAAGAAAATATAGATTACAATACACTAAATATTATGGTAGTCATATAAGAAATGACAAAATATGAGTTCATTATTTCTCACACTTTCCATATCAACTTATCAAGAGGATTTCAGAGAACCAACACTTAAAACCAGCCAACAACAGTACTGGAAAACACAAAAAAACAGTTGAAGCAAACAGATTAATGTTTGACACAGCATATATCGTTAGCCTCACACCATAATAGCCTAAGTCAATTTTTGGTCAAATTGAGATTTTTTGCATAACTTTAGTCCCCTACCACTGCTGCATCATCCTGTCTTTCTGCCTAGGTCATTGACCAATCAGAACACTTATAAAAAAAAAAAAAAACAAATGCAAAAACATACCTGCCCAAGTCATTCATTTGACTTAGGCAGTTTGAATGTATGCAAAATGGCAATCTTACAATCTTTAACTGCAATAGCACCACCTGTTCATTTCTTTCCCTGTTCATCCTGTCCAGTCTTTGTTTTCCCCACACATCACTGAGGTGTAGCAGTGCCCTCCCTGGCTTATAATAGAGAGTTCTAATAAAGGATGTCTGCTCAGCTTTCAGGGAGGACTGGTGATGGTCACACACATGCACTAAATATTAAAATATTTGGCCCCAAGACAAAAAAATACATTAATCTCAAACAATGTTGACACCCTCTCTGCGGTGTTAAACAATGAGAACAAATGCAGACAAAAAATAAATTAGAAAAGAAATAATAAAATAAAATAAAATAAATGGCAATGATGATTTTATGTTCTCAGAAAAACTGCCTAAGTCAAAGGCATAATCCACCTAAGTCAATTTTATTTCATAAAACAAATGATGTTGGGCTTTGTTTTTTTTTCATACTTTTCTTCTCATCTACTTGAATGTTCTGTGAAAAAAACACAAAAAATATGGATGTGACTTTTAGAAAATGTGTTTTTTCTTGTTTTTCGAAAAAACAAAAAAATTACTTAGGCAATTATGATATGAAACTGACAATATGTTTCAGTGTCATCCTTCTTGTACCCAAAATAATTAAATAGAATGACTGATTAAAAATAGATGAATAAAAAAATACATACATAAATGAAAAACAATTAATGAATAAAAATAAATTAAAAAGACAAATAAATAAAAACAAAAAAATAATGATTTAAAATAAAACATTAAATACATAAATAATAAAAACAAATAAATAATTATAATACCTAAATAAATGCAAATAATGAATACATTTATTAAAATAAATGAAATAAAAACAAATAAATGATAAAAAATAATTATAATTTAATATAATAAATTAATTAATTAAATAAAAAAGAATTGCAGGACCTGCATTGTGTCTATTGCACACACGTACACTGCCATGTTGATGCTCAAACAATATATTGTGCAGCTCTAGTGTAAACTGCACTTTGATGTTTCCAGTGAATGAAACTCAGTTAAAAGATACAAATCAACACAAAAGCATCCAAGCTTTAGCATCAACACAAACTTAGTGTCCTTGGGCAAGACACTGAACCCTGGCAGCACCTTGCATGGCAACAGGTGTTTACTGGTGTGTGAATGTGTGTGAATGTGAGTGAATGTGTGTGAATGTGCATGAATGGGTGTGAATGTGTGTGAATGTGTGTGAATGTGTGTGAATGTTTGTGAATATGCGTGAATATGAGTGAATGTGTATGAATGTGTGTGAATGTGCATGAATGTGTGTGGATGTGTGTGAATGTGCGTGAATGTGTGTGAATATGTGTGAATGGGTGTGAATGTGCATGAATGTGTGTGAATGTGTGAATATGTGTGAATGTGAGTGAATGTGCATGAATGTGTGGATGTGTGTAAATATATGTGAATGGGTGTGAATGTGTGTGAATGTGCATGAATGGGTGTGAATGGGTGTGAATGGGTGTGAATGTGAGTAAATGTGAGTGAATGTGTGTGAATGTGCGTGAATGTGAGTGAAGGTGTGTGAATGTGCATGAATGTGTGTGAATGTGAGTGGAAGTGAGAGAATGGGTGAATGTGAGCGAATGGGTGAATGTGAGTGAATGGATGAATGTGAGGCTAAAAACATGTAAAGCGCTTTGGATAAAATCACTATATAAGTCTTTTAAACCTTTTAAATGAATTCTGTTCTAAAGGATCTAATAGATTTATATAGAAGTTTATGACAGAAACATAAACATTTTGTTCTTCTGTTGATGTGGAGACTTTGGAAAGTTTGGAGGAAGCAATACATTACAAAGTCCTTAAATAAAAAGGAGAAATGGGAGGACGGATATAATTGCATGTATGTGTGTTTAGCATGTGGAGGATAAGTGTAACAGTGCATGGGTGTGGTGTTAGTGTGCAGCAGTCAGTGGGGAATGCATGAGTGCACTGTTTCATACACAAATCCAATCAGCAGTGAATGACTTTATAGTGATTCACTGCAAACTGTGGCAGGAGAATTCATATGAGTCAGGTTTACACCCACATTCTGTTTAACCCACTACCTTTCCAGGGTCATTTTGCCTAAAATGCCTGAAAAATACTTTTACAAATTAAAATTACAGCAGTTCTTCAACTCATTGAAGTACAGATAAAATAATGGGCTCCTTGTAATGTAAACTTTTGTTGTTTATTTAAGAGGTAAAAAGCTGTATACGTAGAAATGGTAATAAATGTAAACTTTTTCTCACCTTTCCTTTGGTGAAAACAAGTGTGTATGAAGCTGCATTTGGTAGCTATGGACTGAAACAAACCATTTACTAACAGACCAATGTCTTGGCAGTTTGTAGTTAAAAATTTATGGTGAATTCCAATTCCTCTCTTAACCATCAATCTCAAAATGCGAGCTCCCGCAAAGTGTAAGGACTGTCCCAATTCTAAGAACGTTTAAGTTGAGAGGCAAATTCGAGGGTGTCAATATTAAGATTCTCCGAACACCACCCTAGGGAGCAAGGGTTACCCAGAATGCAGTATTTTCTTAGTTAATGGAGATATAAAAATTACGGAAATAATTTTCTGAGTGAAGTAGGAGTTTTACCTCTACCTTTGTTTGTCTGTCTGTCTGTTTGTCTGTCAGCAGGATAACGCAAAAAGTTCTCAACAGATTTTGATACAATTTTCAGGATGTGTTGGGTGTGTCACATGGAACAAATGATTACATTTTGTTGGTGATCCGGAAAAGATCCTGGATTCTGGATCACTTGTGTATTGTCTATTTACTGCAATTTAACAATTCAAAGTGATCCAGGATCTGTTCAGGATCACAACCTAAATGTAATCATTTGTTCCTTGTGAGACTCCCAATATATCCTGAAAATTTTATTAAAATTCGTTCAGAACTTTTTGTGCAATCCTGCTGACAGTCAGACAGACAGACAGACAGACAGACAGACAGACAGACAGACAGCCAAACGGCCTCGAATTTAACACCTCCTTGGTGGACGTCTCTTCATCCAAAGGGGGGAGGGTCTCCCTTGGTGGAGGTTTACACTCTCAGAATGTTTTTCTAGTGGTGGAGGTATTGAATTTGGGTCCATTTGTCCGTTTGTCTGTCTGTCTGTCTGTTTGTCTGTCTATCTGTCTGTTTGTCTATCTGCCTGTCTGTTTGTTTGTCTGTCTTTTTGTCTGTTTGTCTGTCTGTCTGTCTGTTTGTTTGTTTGTCTGTCTTTTTGTCTGTCTGTCTATCTGCCTGTCTGTTTGTTTGTCTGTCTTTTTGTCTGTTTGTCTGTCTGTCTGCCTGCCTGCCTGTCTGTCTGTCTGTTTGTCTGTCTGTTTGATTGTCTGTCTGTCTGTCTGTCTGTTTGTCTGCCTGTCTGTCTGTCTGTTTGTTTGTCTGCCTGTCTGTCTGTCTGTCTGTCTGTTTGTTTGTTTGTCTGTCTGTCAGCAGGATGACGCAAAATGTTCTAAACAGATTTTGATGAAACTTTCAGTAATGACAGATAATGGGTCATGGAAGAACCCATTAGATTTTGAGCAATGAAGGTCAAAGGTCAAGGTCACACTAAAGGTCAACAGCTAAAACACATCAGTGGTAATATCTCAGGATTCAGACAAGATAGAATCTGTTTTTTTCTCATTCACATGGTCTCACCTTCAGACATCAGATGGGTCAACACCTATGGCTCTAACCTTTGACCCCTAACCTTCAGACATCAGATGGGTCAACACCTATGACTCTAACATTTGACCCCTAACCTTCAGACATCAGATGGGTCAACACCTGTGGCTCTAACCTTTGACCCCTAACCTTCAGACATCAGATGGGTCAACACCTATGGCTCTAACCTTTGACCCCTAACCTTCAGACATCAGATGGGTCAACACCTATGACTCTAACATTTGACCCCTAACCTTCAGACATCAGATGGGTAAACACCTGTGGCTCTAACCTTTGACCCCTAACCTTCAGACATCAGATGGGTCAACACCTATGGCTCTAACCTTTGACCCCTAACCTTCAGACATCAGATGGGTCAACACCTATGGCTCTAACCTTTGACCCCTAACCTTCAGACATCAGATGGGTCAACACCTTTGGCTCTAACCTTTGACCCTTAACCTTCAGACATCAGATGGGTCAACACCTATGGCTCTAACCTTTGACCCCTAACCTTCAGACATCAGATGGGTCAACACCTGTGGCTCCACCACATCATGTTTTGACGTCGTATGAAGCCTTGGTGGAGGTCTGTTGTCTCTGCCTTGTTTTATAACCGTTTTAAAGAAGGATTTGTAGATTTCTTCACATGAAATGACTAAAATAGTTTGAAAAAAACAGTTTAATCTATTTAGTAATATTTTTCCCTTTTATTGGTGATTTATGTGTTTATAATTTCTGTGTTTTTTATTTAATATTTGACTACTCATGCATGCGACCCAACATGTGCTCTTGTCTTCTGTCCTTCCTGGTTTCAGTTCATGATGTCAGGATTTTAAATAATCTTTGATTTTATTAGTTAGACAGGATTTTAGGTGACACATTTATGGTACAATATGATTGGTGAGAGGCTTGTGTTATTTTTCAAAGCAGTTTTTTGGCATCATTTATAAATGACATAGTCCCATAGAGGGTTAATATTCAAAAGAGACCTTTCATGAAGCACTAGTGCTTATATTATTTGACTCCAGAGGAAAAACAATTTGGTTTTCATCCCTCCACCATCTCTTTACCCTCTCCAGGGTCCTCAAGGGTTCATGGGAGTTTGCCCAACCGGTCCACATGTGTTTTGTGGATTTGAAGAAAGCATTTGACCACATCCCTCAGGGTGTCGTTTTTTTTTTTTTTTTGGGGGGGGGGGGGGGGGTTCAGGAGTATGGGGATCCGTAGCTTACTGTTTTTTCACAGATAATGTCGCCTTCAAACTGTGACTGTCCAGATTGTACTTGGGTGGTTGATAGTTGAATGTAATTCTGCTGGTATGAGGATCAGTCCCTCTACCCACAAGGTTCTGTGGTTCTGGTTCAGAAAATGGTAACCTGTCCTCTCTGGGTTGGGGGTGAGTTGCTGCCCCAAGGGACTGGGGGTCACTGAGTGCAACATATAAAAACATTAATGGCTGTTGACTAGTGCCATACACTAAATGCAAAAGATGATATTTAACAATTAGTTCAACATGAATCCGTGTATCATTCGTTTATTAGTTTTTCAAAATGAAACCAAAAATAAGACAAGGAAAAAAACAACTCGTTTCTTCATTATTTGTTTCCAAAACCAAAATGAAAAAAAAAGTTAACGATTGTTTTTTGTTTTCATTTTATGTTTTTTGTGTTTAAATGAATAATGGAAAAAAACGGATAATGATCAATTGTTTTCATTTTTTGTTTTCATTTTTTGTTTTTGTGTTTAAATGAATAATGGAAAAAAACGGATAATGATCAATTGTTTTTATTTTTTGTTTTCATTTTTCGTTTTTGTGTTTAAATGAATAATGGAAAAAAACGGATAACGGCCGTTTCCCGTTTTACCCAATTTTGACCTGAAACAAGTTGAATAAACCAGAAATGACCTTTGACCCACAGTGACAAAGATAGAAACCTATGTCCTATTTGGGGAAACTAAGAGGGTCACCCTAAGACCTGAAGATGTGACCATGGAGAAAATTAGTGTCATATTCCAGGTTTGTTCTTTTTATAATAACACACAAAAAAATATTTATATGACAAGTGTATATGTATATATTTCATATGTGTACAGCTTGTTCTTACCTTATGTATTAATGACGGGATAACAGTTTCCAGTTCTGCATCTGACATGTTATTTACACTGAGTTGGTGTTGAGCACAGAATCTTCTCACCGACATTTCCGAGGATCTCTGAATATTTAACTGTGTTAGCGTGTTAGAAACCTCTGCATGTGTTTGTCCATCGTCAAACAGCTGTTTAATCATAACATAATGATCTTCAAGTCCTTTGGCCATGTTTCTTTTGGTTGTTAAGATTATTTTCCAGTTTACTCAACTTACTTCAGGTCAAAATTGGATAAAACGGGAAATGGCCGTTTTTTTCAATTGTTCACAAAAACGAAAAATGAAAAAAAAAACAATCATCCGTTTTTTCATTTTGGTTTTGGAAACAAATAATGAAGAAACAAGTTGTTTTTTCATTGTCTTATTTTTTGTTTTATTTTGAAAAACGGATGAACGAATGATACACAGATGAACGTGCAATAAGAAGGTAGAGTTAAAGACATCTATGGTGGCAGGACCACAAAAAGGGGAATGGGTTCAAGGGCTCAAACATTATAAATATTGAAAATTGTCACGGATCGGGGTGAGGTGGAACAGGAGGACTCCATTGCACAGTACTGAAGGGCAAAATAATTTAATAACAAAACTACAACATAAAGACAAGACAAACACAACCTGGGAGTGGACGGCCAGAGTCCGTGGTGATGATGAGTGTCCGGGTTATGGTGATTGGGGAGATGGAAGCGATAGTCCGGGTTATGGGGGTGACATATCTGAATGGTCCTGCACTGGCAGCTACAAGCCTTACTGCTTATATAGCCACCGATTAGGAACGGCTTGCAGCTGCGCAGTGCAGGACCAGGTGAGTGTGGAGATTGGGGGAAAGGTAACTGGAGCGGAGGTCATGACAGTACCCCCCCCCCTAAGGGGCGGCTCCTGAAGCCCCTAAAAAACAAAAAAAACACAAACCCCCCCCCCCCCGTTGTCCAGAGCTCAAAAATAAAAACATTTTTAAGTAGTATTTCTCCGAGCAGGGCGGCATGGTAACCTCCTGGTCGGAGTACCCTCTGGGCAGAGCGGTGTGGCATCCTTCTGGGCAGGACGGTGTGGAAACCCCCTGGGCGGAGTACCCTCTGGGCGGAGCGGTGTGGAATCCCTTCTGAGCAGGGCGGTGTGGAAACGCCCTGGCGGAGTACCCTCTGGGCAGAGCGGTGTGGCATCCTTCTGGGCAGGGCGGTGTGGAAACCCCCTGGGCGGAGTACCCTCTGGGCAGAGCGGTGCGGAATCCCTTCTGGGCAGGGCGGTGTGGAAACCCCCTGGCGGAGTACCCTCTGGGCAGAGCGGTGTGGCATCCTTCTGGGCAGGGCGGTGTGGAAACCCCCTGGGCGGAGTACCCTCTGGGCAGAGCGGTGTGGCATCCCTCTGGGCAGGGCGGTGTGGAAACCCCCTGAGTAGGGCGGCGTTGAACCCTTCCGGGCGGAAGACCCTCAGGACTGAGTGGCCTGAGAGGTCTGGGTTGGTAGCAGGAGCAACTGAACTGGTCTGACTGAGGACCAAGGAGACTGATTGGTGGGGTCACCACGGACTCTGGCTGAGACAGGAACAAGACAAAACGAAGAAACGGGCAACAGGCAGGGACAGGAAACAGGCAGGCAGAAACGAACAACAAGCAAGGACAGGGGACAGAAGCCAGCGACGGGCAACAGGCAGGGACCGGGGACAGAAGCCAGCAACGGGCAACAGGCAGGGACAGGGGACAGAAGCCAGCAACGGGCAACAGGCAGGGACAGGGGACAGAAGCCAACCACGGGCAACAGGCAGGGACAGGGGACAGAAGCGAGCAACGGGCAACAGGCAGGGACAGGAACAGACAGAAAAGACCAACGACAGACCAAGACCGACGAAAAGACACAACGCCAGAAGACAAGACAAAAAGCCAGAAGACAAGACAAAAAGCCAGAAGACAAGACAAAAAGCCAGAAGACAAGACAAAAAGCCAGAAGACAAGACAAAAAGCCAGAAACTCGGAACGCTAGCCAGAAACTCGGAACGCTAGCCAGAAACTCGGAACGCTAGCCAGAAACTCGGAACGCTAGCCAGAAACTCGGAACGCTAGCCAGAAACTCGGAACGCTAGCCAGAAACTCGGAACGCTAGCCAGAAACACGGAACGCTAGCCAGAAACACGGAACGCTAGCCAGAAACACGGAACGCTAGCCAGAAACACGGAACGCTAGCCAGAAACACAGAACGCTAGCCAAAAACACAGAATGCACGGGCAGGGACACAACTAGCTGGGAAATACACAGAACGCTAGCCAAAAACACAGAACGCACGGGCAGGGACACATAACTAGCTGGGAAATACACAGAACGCTAATCCAGAAACACAGAACGCTAATCCAGAAACACAGAACGCTAATCCAGAAACACAGAACGCTAATCCAGAAAACACAGAACACTGGGCAGGAAAACACAGAACGGGACAGAGACACAGACCGCTTAAGCCAGATACACAGACCGCTTAAGTCAGATACACAGACCGCTTAAGCCAGATACACAGACCGCTTAAGCCAGATACACAGACCGCTTAAACCAGATACACAGAACGCTTAAGCCAGATACACAGAACGCTAGGAAGCGACACACACAACGCTAGGAAGCGACACACACAACGCTAGGAAGCGACACACAACGCTAGGAAGCGACACACAACGCTAGGAAGCGACACACAACGCTAGGAAGCGACACACAACGCTAGGAAGCGACACACAACGCTAGGAAGCGACACACAACGCTAGAAAGCGACACACAACGCTAGAAAGCAACACAGAACGCTAGAAAGCAACACAGAACGCTAGAAAGCAACACAGAACGCCAGGAAGGATATACAGGACGCTAGGAAGGATATACAGGACGCTGGGCAGATAAACTGAATGTTGGAGCAGGGAAACATAACTAACTGGGAAATACACAGACAGGGACAGAACGCAAGACTGGACAGACTTTAGACAGAACAAAACGGGGAAAACTAAAAACAAAAAGGGTCCCTTCAGCACTGGCGGAGTCCAGATGGTGGCAGGACCATTCTGTCACGGATCGGGGTGAGGTGGAACAGGAGGACTCCATTGCACAGTACTGAAGGGCAAAATAATTTAATAACAAAACTACAACATAAAGACAAGACAAACACAACCTGGGAGTGGACGGCCAGAGTCCGTGGTGATGATGAGTGTCCGGGTTATGGTGATTGGGGAGATGGAAGCGATAGTCCGGGTTATGGGGGTGACATATCTGAATGGTCCTGCACTGGCAGCTACAAGCCTTACTGCTTATATAGCCACCGATTAGGAACGGCTTGCAGCTGCGCAGTGCAGGACCAGGTGAGTGTGGAGATTGGGGGAAAGGTAACTGGAGCGGAGGTCATGACAGTACCCCCTCTGGGCGGAGCGGTGTGGCATCCTTCTGGGCAGGGCGGTGTGGAAACCCCCTGGGCGGAGTACCCTCTGGGCAGAGCGGTGCGGAATCCCTTCTGGGCAGGGCGGTGTGGAAACCCCCTGGCGGAGTACCCTCTGGGCAGAGCGGTGTGGCATCCTTCTGGGCAGGGCGGTGTGGAAACCCCCTGGGCGGAGTACCCTCTGGGCAGAGCGGTGTGGCATCCCTCTGGGCAGGGCGGTGTGGAAACCCCCTGAGTAGGGCGGCGTTGAACCCTTCCGGGCGGAAGACCCTCAGGACTGAGTGGCCTGAGAGGTCTGGGTTGGTAGCAGGAGCAACTGAACTGGTCTGACTGAGGACCAAGGAGACTGATTGGTGGGGTCACCACGGACTCTGGCTGAGACAGGAACAAGACAAAACGAAGAAACGGGCAACAGGCAGGGACAGGAAACAGGCAGGCAGAAACGAACAACAAGCAAGGACAGGGGACAGAAGCCAGCGACGGGCAACAGGCAGGGACAAGGGACGGAAACCAGCAACGGGCAACAGGCAGGGACCGGGGACAGAAGCCAGCAACGGGCAACAGGCAGGGACAGGGGACAGAAGCCAGCAACGGGCAACAGGCAGGGACAGGGGACAGAAGCCAGCAACGGGCAACAGGCAGGGACAGGGAACAGAAGCCAACCACGGGCAACAGGCAGGGACAGGGGACAGAAGCCAACCACGGGCAACAGGCAGGGACAGGGGACAGAAGCGAGCAACGGGCAACAGGCAGGGACAGGAACAGACAGAAAAGACCAACGACAGACCAAGACCGACGAAAAGACACAACGCCAGAAGACAAGACAAAAAGCCAGAAGACAAGACAAAAAGCCAGAAGACAAGACAAAAAGCCAGAAGACAAGACAAAAAGCCAGAAGACAAGACAAAAAGCCAGAAGACAAGACAAAAAGCCAGAAACTCGGAACGCTAGCCAGAAACTCGGAACGCTAGCCAGAAACTCGGAACGCTAGCCAGAAACTCGGAACGCTAGCCAGAAACTCGGAACGCTAGCCAGAAACTCGGAACGCTAGCCAGAAACTCGGAACGCTAGCCAGAAACACGGAACGCTAGCCAGAAACACGGAACGCTAGCCAGAAACACGGAACGCTAGCCAGAAACACGGAACGCTAGCCAGAAACACAGAACGCTAGCCAAAAACACAGAATGCACGGGCAGGGACACAACTAGCTGGGAAATACACAGAACGCTAGCCAAAAACACAGAACGCACGGGCAGGGACACATAACTAGCTGGGAAATACACAGAACGCTAATCCAGAAACACAGAACGCTAATCCAGAAACACAGAACGCTAATCCAGAAACACAGAACGCTAATCCAGAAAACACAGAACACTGGGCAGGAAAACACAGAACGGGACAGAGACACAGACCGCTTAAGCCAGATACACAGACCGCTTAAGTCAGATACACAGACCGCTTAAGCCAGATACACAGACCGCTTAAGCCAGATACACAGACCGCTTAAACCAGATACACAGAACGCTTAAGCCAGATACACAGAACGCTAGGAAGCGACACACACAACGCTAGGAAGCGACACACACAACGCTAGGAAGCGACACACAACGCTAGGAAGCGACACACAACGCTAGGAAGCGACACACAACGCTAGGAAGCGACACACAACGCTAGGAAGCGACACACAACGCTAGGAAGCGACACACAACGCTAGAAAGCGACACACAACGCTAGAAAGCAACACAGAACGCTAGAAAGCAACACAGAACGCTAGAAAGCAACACAGAACGCCAGGAAGGATATACAGGACGCTAGGAAGGATATACAGGACGCTGGGCAGATAAACTGAATGTTGGAGCAGGGAAACATAACTAACTGGGAAATACACAGACAGGGACAGAACGCAAGACTGGACAGACTTTAGACAGAACAAAACGGGGAAAACTAAAAACAAAAAGGGTCCCTTCAGCACTGGCGGAGTCCAGATGGTGGCAGGACCATTCTGTCACGGATCGGGGTGAGGTGGAACAGGAGGACTCCATTGCACAGTACTGAAGGGCAAAATAATTTAATAACAAAACTACAACATAAAGACAAGACAAACACAACCTGGGAGTGGACGGCCAGAGTCCGTGGTGATGATGAGTGTCCGGGTTATGGTGATTGGGGAGATGGAAGCGATAGTCCGGGTTATGGGGGTGACATATCTGAATGGTCCTGCACTGGCAGCTACAAGCCTTACTGCTTATATAGCCACCGATTAGGAACGGCTTGCAGCTGCGCAGTGCAGGACCAGGTGAGTGTGGAGATTGGGGGAAAGGTAACTGGAGCGGAGGTCATGACAGAAAATATCCATCCTATGATATTATTGGTTGTTATTTTCTAATGTTGATGTCATATGTGTTTGCTTATTACCTCCACCAAGGAGGTTATGTTTTCACTGGAGTTTGTCTGTCTGTCAGCAACATTACTCAAAAAGTTATGGATGTATTTGGATATAAACCTCCGCCAAGGCAGAACCACCCCCCTTTGGTCCACCAAGGAGGTATTACATTTAAGTATGTTTGTTTATCTGTCTGTCTGTCAGTAGGAATATGCAAAAAGTTCTGAATGGACTTTGCTACAACTTTTAGGATGTATTAGGTGTGCCATAAGGAACAAAATACTAAATTTTGGTGGTGATCCGGAAGAGATACTGGATTCTGGATCACTTTGAAACGTATTCTCTATTCACCGCAATGTAAAATTTCAAAGTGATCCAGAATCTAGGGTCGCTTCCGGATCACCACTAAAATGTGACACTCCCAACACAACCTGAAAATGTTATCAAAATCCATCCATAACTTTTTCAGTAATGTTGCTGATAATCAGACAGACAGACAGACTCCAGTTTAAACATAACCTCCTTGGTCGACCTCTCTTCATTTGAAGGGGGGTTAGGGTTAGGGTTAGGGGGGTCCTAATAAATGGTAGTGCTGGTTATGGCTGCGTCCAGTTTTGGTCATGGAGAGACCAGAGCAAATGAAAATTTAATTTGGATGTGTTCCTGTGATATGACAAATGACAATACATTCTATTCTATTATGACTTTACAGCTTTGACTGAAAAAGTTAAATGTGAATTTATTTCTGCACACATTTTAAGTTATATTGAAGTTAAAAGTCAGTAATACTGAAACACAAAATGTCATAAATGTGGAGTCACTGGTACAAGTGTCTTTGAATGTTGTTTTTATATTTATATTATATTTTAATATTTATCCCTATCCTCTTTATTTTTTATTATGTGAGTGCATATGTGTGTCTTTTTATATCTGGACCTTGAGTTTACAATAAAAGTTGATGATGATGATAAAAAAACAAAAAACATTTTAATCAAATTTTTTTGATAATGTACCTGTAGATGTAGTTTCTTAAACAGTTGGACTTCCCAGAGTGTGTCTCTGAGAATGTTTGAAGGACATCACAAACAAATGAGTTTTTTTTTGGTACTGGGATATTTGGGTAAATAATATTTTGGTGAGGTCTGTGAATGACGGAGTACCATAGGGTTCTGCCATAGGTCCCTTGTACTTTGTCAACCACAGGAACATGGTGTTGGTTTGCCGGCTGTGGGTAAGTAAGCATGCCCTAAACTCTTGCGGTGACTGGTTTTTCCATCCCATGTTCACCACCAAATTATAACCCTCAACTGTGTGCACCATACCCCTACCACAACACAACACACATACATACACACAGCTGTCTGAGGGAGAGGCAGTAGGTAGTAGAAGAGCCTTCTGGTAGTCCCAGACAGTTAGTGTACATGGAGTGTGTGCGTCACTGTGTATTAGCAAACATCTGGCAACGTTTCAGAAAGAAATGTCATGCAAAGAAGATGAAGAGAAGTCAGAGCGAGTAGAAATTCATGAAAAACAAGATGATAGAAGACTGAAGACGCTGTGGGGTTTGAGGGAATCTAAAAAGGGAATTACAAGATGACTAAAAGAGGGGAAAAAATGGTAACATGACCCATTGTTTTAACAGTTCATTGGTTTTAGTTTGTTTTGTTGGTGTTTAGTTTTGTCTGGGGCATCATCTCTTACTTCATATTATAAATCTGATGAGAGCTGCATGTTCCCAGTGATGATGAGACACTTAGAGAGGGTAGAGACAGTGGACATCAGTGGTCATGATTGGCAGCATTAGAACATATGGGTTAAGCTACAGTATAGTGTCCTACAAAGCAAAAAGACAGTAACTGTGTTTTTTGGTGAAAATGACTTATTTTGGTTTTTTGCAACATTCAAATTATTCTTTGTCATGTTATAAAATGTGTCATCTTAAATGTCTGTCACTTTGGAGAAAGTTGGTGGGTGTTTGTACAGTAACTGCAAAAAAGTACTAGTAAAGCAAAACAAAAAGGCAGTAAAAAAATCATTACTCTGTTCTTACCAATGTCCATTTAGGACCCTGCACCAATAGTTTATAGTCAATCACTGTATTAGACTGAAACAGATGATGGATGGAATTACTGTGTTTTCTGCACTATAAGGTGAACTGTTAATGAATGTTTTTTTTATGAAAGCTTTTTATATATAAGGCAAATTAAGTGAAGTAAAAATCCAGAGATAAAAAGTTAAAATTCTAAGATAAAAAGTCAAAATTATGAGTTAAAAAGTCAAATCATGAGATAAAAAGCCAAAATCATGAGATAAAAAGCCCAGATTATGACATAAAAAGTCTAAATTATGAGATAAAAAGCCCAAATTATGACATAAAAAGCCAAAATCATAAGATAAAAAGCCCAAATGATGACATGAAAAGTCAAAATTATGAGATAAAAAGTCTAAATTCTGAGATTAGGCAAGTTTTTTAAAGAAACATTAATTGTCCAAAAAACATCCCGTCAGTACCATAGTGTCTAAGATGCATCTGAATGACAGTTTACACAGCAGCAGATTCTAAAACAAGGAGACAAGACATTCATGTGAAGGACACAAACATTGATTTTCTTAAGCTTGGTTCTAGTGAATACACAAAGGGCTGTAAAGTTAGATTCTTTTTAAGAGACGGGTGCAGTGTTTACCTCATTGACTAGTTTCAGCTACTTCCTGTAGCCTGCATCAGAAGCGTCACATGATGTTGTTGTGAGCCGTCTCATAGGCTGTTTCAGGAGGATTGGTCTGACATGCGGTCCTGTAGACCAGTGGTCCCCAACCTTTTTAATACCACGAACCGGTCAATGTTTGGGGGGGGGGGGTCAAAGGAAACGTTCCAAAGGCATGTGTTTTTTTTACTTATTCTGTGAACATGTGGGTGAAATTTTTGGTATTGAAGTGACAGAGCCAAAATAAAAGATTGTTCAGACTTGGATAATAAATACAAGAGAAATAATTAATTAAGTAATTATTAGGCGGCCTGGTACCAATTGATCAACAGACCGGTACCTGTTGGGGACCACTGCTGTTGAAATGCCAAACAGCAAGGGGTGTTAATGCCAGCAGGGGGCGTGAACAATCTCTTGTTGTCACCTAGAAAATGGCGCCGCACAGACTTCAGTATGTCGCTGGTTTGACAATTATGAACCATTGAATCCTTATTTTTTTTATTTGGAAAAACTACAAATTTTTCTTGTGCAATCTTGAAAATATTTCTGCAAATTACAGAAGGCAGATGGGTATTTTGAACACTGAGCAGAACAGCATAAAGGGAAACCAGGAGCCATAAAAGAGGAGTTATTGTGCATGAATCAGACGCCATGTGGAGAAGAGAAACCTTTGTGATAATTAATGGAGGGAAGCACTGATGACTCACTTATATATGGACATCCTGAGGAAAGAAAAACTCTAATCTATGCCACTGCAAATTAGTTTAAAGCTACACCTCACTGTGTGTTTGCATGTGTAGTCTAACCCTGTTTGTTTACCTAGCAACAGGTGATGACTTGTGATGAATGCCTCAGAAATGAGTCTTAAATCCTGGAAATGAGTCGACCTTTTGGTTGTTGGAACATGGCATATCATTAACCAGCCTGTTTGTCCCAGATAGCCCCTAAAACTACAACAAAAACAACTAAAAAAGCACTCTGAGAGAGCAGACGTCCGCCAAGGTAGACGCCCCCACCCCACCCCGATCATCCCCAAAATGAAATCAGTTCTTCCTGTTCACATTTCCAACATATCCTGAAAATTTCATCAAAATCCGTCCATAATTTTCGAGTTATCTTGAACACAGACAAACAGATAAACGCTGGCAAAAACATAACCTCCTTAGCAGAGGTAAAAATAAACCAATTCTACCGACAGTACTTTAGGCGTATCTCTATAAGAAGGTGTGTCCACTCAACACCATTACAGCCTTGTTTTGTTCCCTCACAAACAATTAATTTCATTAAGGAGTTTTGGGAAAGGAAGTAAATCCTTATCTACTTAAAATTAGTGAAGACGTTTGACAAAGATTTATGTTTTGAAATTGCTTTTACATCAGGGGCGTCACAGCCATTTAAAATGTGGGGGTGTTCTAGGTTGTGGCACATGAGCAAAATATTCTGAATCTATCATCGGAAAATTAACAAACAATTATCTATTAATGATTACATTTTTATATTAAAAAAGTAATATATGGCCGAAAAAATAACAAAAATGTGTTTTTCATCAATTAAACATTTATTCAATTCATAAGTAAAAATTATGAGATAAAAAGGATTTAAAAAATCACACACTGATTTTACAGACATTGTTCCTCTTTTTTCTTACAAAAATGTTTTGTTCATGTCAGGGGAAACGACTAAAAATATGTTCCCCAGGGGGAACATCAGTGAAAAAAGTTCTAGAACCACTGTCTTAGGGTAAATGTCACAGAACAAGACATAGTTTATTTAACTTAGTTTAACAACAGTAACATTTCTCATTACTTACTGGTTAATGACTGTTTGTTAACACCACAAAGAAGAGCTGTTTACATTACTGGTGAACTGAGGTGCGCTTCATTTACATATGCTGTTGTGCCGCCCGGGCGGGTAATCAGATTAAACCATAGATATTGAAACAGCCCCGAAATGTTATTGATGTTTGTTTGGTGTGATTGTGATGACAGTAACTGTTTATCCTGAAATAAAAAGTAGGTGAGACCAACTCTGTCCATTTCCTGGATCCAGTAACGATACAATATATAAACTCAGGAAAAAGTGGAGGGTATGAAATCATCTGGGTGTAGAAGTTTGGGTGTCGCAACACCCCCATCTCCCACGGGTGCGACGCCCATATTTTACATCAATTAACGCAACATGTAAATAAATACTACTGTTAATATTTAGTTTTTTGTCCAATAATGAAAATTAGCTTTCCAAAATTCTAGGGGGGGGGCACAAACACTCCCTCCAAGAAACGATCATTGCTTTAAAAAGTAATAAAAGTAAAATAGTGGGAAGCACCCTTCCTTTTCAAACACAGATCTCATTTCCCTTTATCAACCATCTTGTATTCTATAAATGACTGATTTCACCAGATGCAGCTTCACCAATGATTAACTTTTATTTGCTCTTTTATAACTAATTCCTGCTCTGGACTAAAGTATTCACCGTTTGGCAGTTTGTCTACCAGTGTGATTTCAAGTGCATAAAAATATTCGCACCAGGTTTATTCAGCAGTAAGTCTTGGCACAGTAACGTCTTTGTGAGCCAAGGAAAACTTCCTCTTGGGAGTCTACTCATCTTTTTAAAACTGCAACAACTAATCAATTAGTCAGTCGACAACCATTTGGGTAATTATTAGTTCCATGATTTTTAAGCCAAAATGGTTCACAGTTGTTTTCTTTTTTTCCCTTTTTTAAAATTTCAACCATGGGGGTAACTGCCTCTGTATACAGTAATGTGATTATTAACACATTTACTGACATTTGAAAAAAAAAACATCTACATCTGAGGACAAGACCTGACTTCTAATGATTAAAAAAAGTAGTGTCTGTCTGGAAGAGATGAAAAACAAAGTTTTTGTGGAAACTAAAACTGACCAGTATATTGATTGAGCATCGACATCGCAATGTATGTGTGCGCAATAGTCACATCGCAATTATTTGTTTGTTTTTTTTAATTCTTTAATTGAATTTTCTGGATTTAATTTTTTAATGTATTTATTTTTATTTCGTTATTAATTATTGTGTTTTTACTTATTTTTAATTTATTATTCTTCTTTTTTTTTAATATTTTTAAATTTTTAATTGGAATTTTTCTTACATTTCTTAAACTGAGTACCATGACCCAATAAAACACATCATCTACACAGTAACTCACTTTTAAAGGCTTTATTTGTTATATATATTTTTGAAGACTTTCTGTTTTTTCCTGCTGAAATAAATATTATTTCATCCATAGCCAAAAAAATGCAGTTTTACTTTTTACTTTTTTACAATTGAGAAGTTGTACTTTTTTACTTTTACTTAAGTAAAGTAGTTTGAATCAGTACTTCTACTTCTACCAGAGTATATTTTCACACCCTCTGTACTTCTACTTAATTACAGAATGGGAGTACTTTGACCACCTCTGGCATATGATCAAAGCAGTTACACTAAAAGAAACTGAGAGCGCATTAATCATTCCAGTGTCACACCATCACACAACAAATTACCTTCCTTCAATTATGACTGAAAATAGTTCTAGAAAAACACCACAGTTTTATCTTTTCCTTTATCTCATTGTCTATAAACTTCACTACTGTCACAAATCTTCTATTTATAAGTTAAAGCATTTCAAATAATCATCAGTATTTAATTTCTTTGCGTATAATGCTCCAAAATGTTGCTTGTTGTTACAACCCAAAACGTAATAACTGACAATAATGTCATAATTTGGTCCCATTTGAAACATAATAAAACCAATAATATAATAAAATTTTTCCAGTGTAGTTCATGCTGGAAATGCAGAGGTTAACAGATTAAAATATATCCAGTCATTGTTATGTGTTGTTACATTACTGGACAGAGGTGAGAAGAAATATGAACAGAAAAATAAAAATAGGTTATAAATACTACTCTATTGAAGTCATCTGTGCTACATATCCCTCCCAATAACCAGTTAATAATGTAGGCAGACAGTAGATTTGGTCAAACCTCTTTTTAAGTGACATTATTTGGACATTTTCTAATATAATGTAAAAATAAAAGAAAGTAAAACACAATTTGTTACATTATTGACATAGTTATTATATTATAATTTTAGTTTTTTTTAGTGTAAAAAAACCAAAACATTTTACAATAATTTAGTATCTTATTATGTTTTTGGCACTGGTGTTATTGTCTTTATTATGTTTCAAATGGGGCTAAATTATTACATTTTGGGTTATAACACTTGCCATAAACAGTACAGACTGTATTGCCTCTACCATGTGACCTCTATGCACCTTTGCCAGGTCTGGACTCGTACTCCAACCCTCAGGATCCTGGTCTTAGTGTCAGTTTAGCTAGTGTTTGGCAGCAAATAAAGACTGTGTCCATTCCAGTTAGCAATGACGATAGAAGTAGACAGTAAAGAGTTAAATGACAGAGCTTCGAGGCTTTCCCTCCGTTCATAAAAAAAAAAAAAAAAAAAAAAACTTGAGGGGAGCGGGAGAAGAGAGAGAATAAGAAAGCGAAAAACTTCCACACGCACACTTACACTTCAAAGCCCTGTCATCTGGCAACGAACAGAGCTGGTTTGAATTAACTTTAATTCTCCCTCGTCCTTCCAAGTTCATGGCAAAAGAGGGAGGTGAGAGAGAGGGGGAGAGCGAGCGAGAGAGAGAGAGAGAGAGAGAGAGAGAGAGAGAGAGAGAGAGAGAGAGAGAGAGAGAGAGAGAGAGAGAGAGAGAGAGATGGTGCCTCTGGTTTTCATTAGGGCCAATTTTCTTATCTTTTTTCTTTGTGCATTTCTGAGGCTCAGACTTGATCCCCTGCAAATGCAACGTGGCACAGGCCAACAGAGGAATGGGAAGGTGCTGGGTTTGAAGCACAAATCCCTTCCAGAAAACAGAAACAAAGACAGAAAGAAGGAGAGGAGAATGACAGTATATGAGTAAAGGAGTTGGACAGCCACACTAATGCAGATTCTATTACAGGTGTTTGCCTACAGTACATGTGGTAGCATTAGTGGGTGGAGTCTGTCACCTTCATCTATATTTGAAGCAACCACTTTATAAACCTCACCATAAAAAAACAGTTGATAATAGTATTAATATGATGGTGTTTTCATTTTTTTTATTTTAAATTTGTATTGTTTTACACCATGCACATTGTGCCCTTTTTAGATAAGCTAGATATTTATTTTATCTAGGGTACTCCTTTTATCTTTTCTTAAAAAACGTTTTAAAAATAATACTTAATATATATGTGTGTGTGTGTGTGTGTGGGTAAGTGAGAGAGAGAGAGAGAGAGAGAGAGAGAGAGAGAGAGAGAGTGTGTGTATGTATCTAATCCTAAAATAGATTGCACTTCCAATTTCAACATACTAAATACATTCTATTCTATTCTATTCTATTCTATTTTATTCTATTCTATTCTATTCTATTCTAATGCTGTCGTCAGACCCTGCTGATATTGTCCATCAGCCAGATCTCTTGGCAAAGTAGATACTAAAAGTCTTTGAACAATTTATATTTCAAACAGTACAGTACAAATACATTAAATATTAAGTATAAAAAAATGTGTGCGTGTTTCATATGTTTGTGTTTTGGACAGTCTTGATATGAACTCATGTTATGTTTTGGCTCATGGCAACTTTATGTTGAAATGTACAGTCGTAATAATGAATGTTTCCTTGGGCTAGAGCGATGAATTATTACAATTTAAAATGCTTAAATAGTGACAGGTGTGAAGGGACGACATTATCAGTGACACTAGGGGTGTAAACATACAGAAAAACTTCTCGATATGTTTTTAGTACAGTCAAAGAGAGCATTCTGTAACAACCAAAAACTGAAAGTGAAACATGATATGCTTTGGACTTCAGCTTCTGTGCTTCTGTTCTACTCTGTGTTGTCATGTTTACCCCCCCCATTGGTGCCCCAGCCTTGGAATAAAGTGTTTTTAGTCATTTTGGCAGCACTACTGACAACTCAGCAGCACCAAATGTATATAGGGGGAAACCCTGCACATGTGTTCTGCTTATAGTCGCCCCGCTTCCTGAGTGTTTGCATTCTTCACATAGGCTACATGTATCTGTTTGGTAAACCTCCATTTGTATTGAAGGTCCTGAAATGAAACTATTCACTACAGAGGTCATTGTCACATCCCTAATAGACCAACAGGGGTGTTTTATGATGAGCTGAAACCTGCAGGAGACGCTGATCTGTCAGTCTGTCATGACCACATAGACCTTTAGACATAAAGATGGACTCACTTTCAAAGAGTCCTGGGACCAATCAAGACTTGCTCCTTTACAGATGGATGATTTAGATCTGACACGTACATTGCTGAGACCACGCCAATAAAGATGTAGGATCTACCAGAATGCATGTGTGTTTGTATTTGTATGTGTGTTAAAAGACATCAGACATGGCATGAGGTGCCTTAGACCCCCTGGTAATGAATGGTGCCCTCATGGCTTTGACACCTGCTAAGACTTGGGGCAGTACAAAAGAGAAAATACTTGCAACAAGTGTTGCCCAGCATAACAAACCCTACCCCCTTGCACACATTGGACCTGATTTGCTCTATCTCTTATCATTGGAAAAACACATTTTTGGTGACATTCACCAAAACGTAATAGACCACCTTGAAGATGAAAATGTTATAGAAATTGGTCCAGTAGTTTTTGCGTAAACAAACACAATACTCTTCTGCCCTTCGAGGGGCGGGGTAATAATATTTGCAACACTGTCTATGAACAGCAGGCATGCTGTTTGGACATGTTTCCACTACATGGTATTGACTCTACTCAATTCTAAAGGGCAACACAGTGGTGCAGTGGTTAGCACTCATGCTTCACAGCAAGAAGGTCCTGGGATCAATTCCAACACCAGTGGGTGGGACCTTTGTGTGTGGAGTTTACATGTTCTTCCCGTGTCTGTGTGGGTTTTCTTTGGGTACTCCAGCTTCCTCCCACCATCCAAAGACTGACAGGATCTAAATTTCCCATAGGTGTGAATGTGAGAGTGATTGTTTGTCTCTATATGTTCAGCCCTGAGATGAACCGACAACTCAAACACCCTGTACCCTGCCTCTGCCTGTTGTAGCTGGAATAGACCCCCAGTGACCCCCGTACCCCTAGTGAGGATAAAGCAGGTTCAGAAAATGAGATGAGGCATCAGCTCTACTCCATTATACTAGGGACCATGTACTATTCCTTGAGAGCGTTTCCGTTACAGATACATCGTACCTGGACGTCATCGCGAGGCACCATCAACCTCACAATGATTTTTTTAATCAGCCACCAAAGACAGAAATGTCTTTTTACAATAGTGGGTCGCACATTGATGCAGAGACCACTCCAACAATCGGTTTCTACGTCATGTTACAATATGGCTTGAACCTCAATGGTGTAGGTACCAAAAATATAGGACTGGATACCAATGGACCGGATCCTTTTTTATCGTGGAAATGAACCAAAGTGAGTAGAATCAGGTAGAGCTGACACTAATGGAAACAAGTTTAATGGAATCATTTTATTCTTGAGAGGGTTGTGGGGGTGCTGGGACCTACCTATGGGCAAAGGAGGGGTACACCTTGGAGATGTTGCCAGTTCACTGCAGGGCTGATATATAGAGATGAACAATCTTCATACCTATAATTTCTTTAACTTAACCAATGAATCTAATAGCATGTCTTTGTATGATGAGATGATATAAACCGAAGGAACAACCTCCCCACAGAAACATCCTGCTGTTGGAACTGAACCTAGGATCATTTCACTACATCAACGTGACATCCTCAAACTGTTATATAATCCAAACATATTGGCAGCCTTGGTAGAGCAGGTCGTCCATTAACAAAAGGGTTGGTGGTTCGATTCCCGTTCTGTCCTAGGCAGTCTGTTGTGTCCTTGAGTATGAATGTTCAGTGGTGGTCAGAGGGGCCGTAGGTGCGAAATGGCAGCCACGCTTCTGTCAGTCTGCCCCAGAGCAACTGTGACTACATATGTAGTTTACCAGCACCAGAGGGAGCATGTGAGAGTGAATGAATAATGGAACACTAATGTGAAGCGCTTTGGGTGCCTTGAAAAGTGCTATATAAATCTGATCTATTATTATTATTAAACACTGCATGAACAAGAAACATCTATTTCTGACAGTAAAAAGTGTCAGTATTTACCCAGGAGGGAGGTGGGTTAAGGGGGGGGCATTACATATTACCTCTATGAAATAAAAAATTGAAAGTTTGGGGATAGCTTCATACTTAAAAATAACCCTTTAGCATCAAGTCATCTGATAGAATGACACTGTTTACAGGCTGTAAAAATATATATATATATATAAAGTTACAAATATTACCAATTACTGTTAATCACTGTTAATGTTATTTCAGATTTGATCCTACTGTACTACTCCCATCATCAAAGAAGCAACCTGAGAGCCCCAGGAACCGTTTCACCTTTCCACAGCAGCAAAAAAAAAAAAATTAAGCAAACAAACAGCGGAGTGTTAAAATCGTACCTAAACGCAGCAAGGTATTCTGCATCCCCCATTGGAGGGTCTAGTCCTCCAGTAAAGGCCATGTTGACATTGAAACCAACACCTGGTCCACTGCCCACCTAGGATATATATATATACACACAAACTGGATCAGTTCCATCCATTTCCAAAAATGGGTGAAAAGGTAGAAGCATGGTCACAGTGTGGTCCACATCACCTCATCAGGGGCTCCACTGCCAGGGAAGAAGTTTCCATCATCATAGCGATGCAGTGACACATAGAGAACACTAGGGTCAGCATAGAAGGCCTGCTGGGTGCCGTTACCATGGTGAACATCCTGAAATAACAGACAATGACATGTTACAGATAAACCATACAAAAACACTGTGTGTGTAGTAAGTAAAAAAACCAAACATATTACACCAGAGGTCTTCAACCCTGGTCCTCAGAGTCCACTGTCCTGCATGTTTTCGATGCAACCCTGCTCCAGCACACCTGATGTAAAGTAGTGGGTCATTATCAGGCTTCAGCAGAGCTTGATAATAAGAAGATAATTTGAATCAGGTGTGTTGGAGCAGGGTTGTATCTAAAACATGTAGGACAGTGGACCCTGAGGACCAGGGTTAAAGACCTGTGTACTACATATACCAGTTTATATGGGAAATGAAATACTGTAAAATAAAAAATAATTTCCAGCACGTGCATCAGAAATAGAATGTGTGGTAAAAGACATCAAGAGATATACCGATTAGATGAATTAATAACACATTTATTCATAGATGTTATTGGACTAAAGTACGAGACTCCAACCTATGCTGAAGATGTGACAGGAGGAAAGGAATATTTTTATATATGCTTTCCAAATGTCAACTGACCCATAACACATGGGAGAATATAATAAGATCTATTAATAAAGTACTAAACGTGAAATTGGTGCAAGAGCCAACACATTGTATATATATTAGCAATAAATATAAGATGACTTACAGCCTGGTAAATTCTCTGGCCCTTCTTACAGGGTGCAGAATATTATTCAGACACAGGAAAACTAATAATACCATATATTTTAGTGAATGGATGGGGAAATGATTAAATAGCCAGTTATGAACAATTCATTCATTTTCATAATCACAATTAGTGGAGAAATGTGTGTATATGAAATACAGAATAGAAACTGAGTGGGCCCAACTGTAGGTTCGGGGTTTCCCGACAATAACTTAAAGGGATTGGGATTCTGAAACCATGGTGTATTATGGGAAGTGGTTTATTGTCCTGGCCTTGGTTTTATTGTAGCTGGAAAGAGTTAGAATTTAATAAAATATGCTGTATAATGAAATTCTGAGTATTTCATTGTTTTCTTAATATATATATATATATATATATATATATATATATATATATATATATATATATATATATATATGCAAATATTTTTTATGCATTTTTATATTGCTGCATCACTGGAAAAAAAAAGTGTTGTGTTTAAGTACAAAGCTGTGGTATTAAGAGCCCTCATGGGTGGAATTCAGAAGCCTATTAGTACTTGGTGATGCTATTTATTTACCTATTTCCAAACACAACCTGACAATCTCTATTGGAATTGATCTGACTAGACTTTTTCTGCTTCGCTCTACCCAGTGAGAACATTTTTACAGGACGACTGTCCCCTCGTTACCCTTTTATAGAGGAAATGTGTCGCACAGTCCGACAATATTTTTGATAGGTAGGTGTCCTTTGTAGTCAGAGATCATTTTTAAAGTGATCATTGGGCTGATTGTATGTCAAGCCTCAAGTAAAGTATTTTGGATAACACATCTTGTTTTTGTTTTTTCAAGACACAAGTGACCACATTTAGATGAGAGGGTGGATGTGAGAGAGACTGAATTAATTTACTGAAAGCACCAACTAAACTGCTAATCAGTAGTATCATCAGTCAACACCAGGAAGTTATTTTACATATTTTGGGTTTGATTATAGCTCCACTATTTGGCTAACTGGGCTCATATTTCTTTGTACATTCTCTCTAATATTTGGGCCTGTTTTCTAAACTCTATGTCATGCCTGTTTTAGCCAGTGTACAATGCAAAAAATAATAATAATAAACTACCACAAACTTATTAAGGCAGCTGCGATGCATAAAGCCATCTATAGTTAAACAACAAACATTACAGTAGCCATCTTATGCTCATAAATACAGAGCCCAGCAATCTGTACAACAAACAAACAAACAAAAAGATAGACAAAAAACAGACAGACAGAAATCCAAACAAACAAATAAACAAAGAGACACAGACAGACAATCAAACACAGACATTAAAGTCTGCATTTCCTGATGTAATATCAAAATGTCAATCTAAATGACAGTCAGCAGGATTCAATAAAACACTCAACTTCAATAGTTTGCCAACAACATGACATCAATTAAATGACCTCATTGTCTCAGCTCCAAGAATGCTTTAATACACCGTCCCTAAATATGTCCATATTGGCTGGAGGCAAAGTGGCACGACAACGAGTGCACTTGCTGCAGTTCAAGTTCCCTTTTGAAAGACACAGAGGAAATGAAAAGGCCCTTCAAAGGCTTTTGGGAATGACCATGACCATCCAGGGACGCCATCAGGACGCACTGCCCCTAGACATGGCCAGGGTTTGTCATATATGAACACCTTTGCATCTCTGCAGGAAAAAGGGACAATGTCTGACCTACATATTATATATCTGAGGCCTTTTCTCATTCTCTGAAAAAAAGGTAAATGTTCTGCACTTATATAGTTGTTTTCCACCTTCATGGTGCTTAGAGAGGTTTACATTAGCCTCACATTCACCCATTCACACACACACACCAGTAGGTTTCTAAGGTTGTGTCAGTCCTACTGGGAGACCAACTCAGGGTTCAGTGTCTTGCCCAAGGATACTTCAACACGTGGACAGCCACAGCTGGGATGCGAACCACCAACCTCTCGGTCATTGGGTGACCCACTCTACCAACTGAGCCCCTAAAAAAAGCTCAGGACATACAGGCTGTGCCAGTTTCACCACAGTTTTCACTGAGTTCTCATATAAACATTACTTTGACTCTAGTTTAAAACACACCCTGCATGAGCCTCTTCTTTTTTTTTTTTTTTTAACCTTTATTTAAGTCATTAAGAACAAATTCTTATTACCTCCGCCAAGGAGGTTATGTTTTTGCTGGCGTTTATCTGTTTGTCTGTCTGTGTTCAAGATAACTCGAACACTTATGGATGGATTTTGATGAAATATTCAGAGAAGGTTGGTAATGGGGAGATCTGGAAATGATTAGATTTTGGTGTTGATCCGGGAACGGGGGGGGGGGGGGGGGGGGTCTATATTGCTCTCAGAGTGCTTTTCTAGTTTACAATGATGGTCTTCATATACAGTTTATACACCACAGACACCACAGACTGCTGTGATCCATTGTGTCCTATGGTGATATGTCACAAAAGTATTTGTGCCAAATTTGAAGACATTTTCGCCTGTCAGAGGAACATCACTGTAAACTTTAATGCAGGGTACCTGCACATTTTTGATCACCAAATGTACTGTTTTTTAAGAATAAATATTATAATAAAATAAAATTACATTTTTTTTTTTTATTCTGCAAAATTGCAAGTTATTAAATGTTTCTTCTGCGATCTTGAAAACATTTCTGCTAATTACAGAATGCAGGCGAGTATTTTGAACGTTGACTTCACATTAATGTGACATTTTAAGGTCGAAGTGCTTCAGTCAAGTCCTTCCAGCATAGTGTGCATATTATTATTTGTCAGTCTACTGCTCGTTACATCTTGCTTCTTTTATGCTCAACTCTTCTATCGAAAATGCCAGCTGTTCAGTGTCATCCATCTTTGTAGTTTGGTTCTGCTGCCTGTTGCTACCGGATCAACTGCCCATTTGCACATGTGCAACACTAGCTGTACTTGTACTTGGACAAACTGCCCCACATTACTTGGCAGAGATGGTCAGAGTCGTTACGCACTGCAGATGGGTTAATTTCATTAACATTTTAATCATAATCACGATGATGGATTAGTCTACATTAATATATACATTGTGACATGCCTCGTTCAAACACGGTTTTACACTTGCATTTTCATGTGCATATTTCTTTTGCCAAAACTAAAATGTACTTTACGTAAGGATGAAAATGTGCCAACTGTACACTATGTATGAACTCACCCAATCAACAATGAGAATTTTACTGACACTGAGTTTCTTCTGCAGTAGCTTGGCTGCAATGGCCACTGAGTTGAAGTAACAGAAACCCCTGAAAATGGATAGAAATACAGACACAATCAGCTCCAAATTAGACATTTTACTGTTAAGTGTACAACATGTGAAAAGATGCAGCACAAGAATTAGACAATCTGGAGTAAAGCGAGTGGAAGAGGAAAGCAGAGAAACAGAGCAGCAGCTACAGGAGCTTTACATTATCCAGAGCAGAAGGACGTCATTCTAACTCCAACTGACTTACATAGGTGTGCTCTCCTCTGCATGGTGTCCAGGTGGTCGTACGACAGCAAAACCATTCTATCAAGGAAAGAACAAATCAGTCTGCTGAACACAGTTACATAAACACACATGGTCCAGTCATTGTCTTTGCACCTTAAATTATAGACAATGAATTATATGTTAATATTTGTTAATAAAAATGATAATTAATACCAAAATAACTATCTAGTAAAAGAGGTTACAGCTATATAATGTCAATTATGAGACAAATAATAACAGGTAATAAAAAATTAACAGTAACCAAATTGCTTAGGAACAGTGCAGAGACACTTTACCTCCAAATTTTGAAAATAATCTAGAAGCCCATTTCTGCTTTCATCTTCAATGCCACACATATGGTATAAGGCAGTCATTAATAATAATAATAATAATAATAATAATAATAATAATAATAATAATAATAATAATAATAATAATAATAATAATAATAATAATAATAATAATAATAATAATAATAATAATAATAATAATAAGTAGTAGTAGTAGTAGTCGTAATACAGTAATAAAAAATTAAAATAAATAGTAAATTTAAAAAAAATAGTAATAAAAATACATGTTTTGTTTTGGACTTGTTCCCCCATGGTTTATGAGAACTTCTGGGGGAAAAAATAATAATAGTAATAATAGTAATAATAATAATAATAATAATAATGGATGGGATTCATATAGTGTTTTTTTGGCCACTCAAAGCACTTTACATTAGTTTATTCATTCACTCTCACATTGTCCGTCTGGTGGTGGTGAACTATATTTGTATCCACAGTTGCCCTGGGGCAGACTGACATAAGCGTGGCAGCCAGTTTTCACCTATTGCCCCTCTGACCACCACCAAACATTCATACACCAGTGTTTAACAGGGTCTTAAATCCGGAGACTATTGTCTCTCATCTCCTGGACAGGAGGAGCAGGATGTAACTGACTCAACATCATTAGTCCAGCTCAGATCACACTACATATTCCAAACCTCAACCCTCTAATCTTGGATGCAGACCTCTGTGCTGTAAACCAGTCATGTCCAAAAGTTCTTAGTCCAAATTAAAGACTAAATATAAAGATAGATGACCTGATGTTGTTTCATGACACCATAGAAACAGTTACAGCTACAGGAGCCATGGCATACAGCAGCAGAAATTCAGACCTTATCAGCAATCATAAGTCATAAGTTTAAATCCCTTTTTACCCCTACTCCTACATCCTTTAAATAGAGCCTAGTTTACTGTTAGACCATCTGAATTACAATAACATGAGATATAACTACTTCAAACAACTATTTTGTATTGACATTTTAAAAGTTTAAAGGTTAATACGTGGTTTATGGTTAAACACAACAGTGTATTTTTACACATCTGTGTCTGTATGTCAGGCAGATTTATAGCTTTGTGTGCAGTTCACAGAGACATTAGTGCAGGTGGAAGTTGGTCATTCAGCTGTGAAGGAATCCTCCGAGTACGTGCGCATGTCTCTTATGTGTGTACACGTGCATGTACATGAGCATGTGCACATGTTTGTGTTCAAATCAGGTTAAGCTGAGGGCAAGTCGATATGTGAACTTTAACCCCAGATGAATCCGCACCATATTATTCCCATTAGTTCCTCCTGCAGTGTACAATCTGTGTGAATGTCTTTTAAACTGCCAATACCACCAATCACACAGTGTGCTATATAGAAACACATTCCACTTTTTTTCCTTCATAGTAATCACGGCCACATGTGAAGGAGCTGGCAGTCCCAGGCCGAGACCGTGCAGGTACTAGCATGGTGTGCTACTGTCTCTGAGGAATGTCATTAGTCTGTGGTATGTTGGTGCTAAACTAACACTAAGTGCGCTGGCTGCTCTGCATGTGGCTGTGGTGTAATGCTAATAAAACAGGTCTGGTGGTGTCGACTGCTAGCGCTGGCAGGGCCCGTCCATGACGCCTCCCCACTGGGTTCAAACACTAAACATCCACTTCCACAGACACAGGAAGGCTGGCTGGTGGTAATGCATAAGGAGAGCTGAGCCAAGTGTCTGGGAGGTGCTTAAGGAAACTCTGAATGGTGGCTTTTAGGAGGCAGGGGGGTAATGAACAGGAGGCACATCCATCTTTAGACCTGTGTACACCTTGCAGTAAACGATCAGTATGGATATATCCACACACTGGTACCATTCTGTTTGACAAGGTAACAGTTTACACCACAGGTGTCAAACTCCAGTCCTCGAGGGCCGGTGTCCTGCATGTTTTAGATATTTCCCTCTTCCATGTGATTCAGTTTAACCCTTTAACTCCTGAGAACTAATAAAATAATTGGTAACATGAGCAAAGTAAGACACAAATGGCAGAAAAATACTAAATTTAAAAAACCAAAATGTAGAAAAATAAACAAAACGAGCAACAAAAACTAATAAATATTTATAAAATGACAAATGTGGAAAATTTAGGAAAAGAATTACTAAAGAAGAAAACTACTATTGAAATTTGGTCCCAGCAATTTTAATTTCGCCTTTAAAAAATGTTTAAATAAAATAAAAATAAAAAACTCTTGCTTTTTGGCACCTTGTCCATGCACAAAACTAAAAGGAAAATTGTTGACTTTTTCTGAATAATAAACTAAATCATCCATTCAGAATGCATCAGCACTGACACTTAAAGAGTTAATAATCAGCTCCTCATCAGACTGATAATGATGTAATGGAAGAAGGAAACATCTAAAACATGCAGGACACCGGCCCTCGAGGACCGCAGTTTGACACCCCTGGTTTACACCAATGTTTTTCCACCAGTGTTTCAGACTTCCTGAAACTGAGAAGTTTAGAAAACAACTGACGGAAAGTCGAGGGTTATGGTTTAAGATAGAAAGACAGAGACAAATAATCAAATAGTAAATGTGGCTGTCTGTCAGTTTTTATCAGTAACTGCATATGTTTTTCTGATCATAACCTTTTCACATGATTCTTTTTGGAGGTTAGGCCCTTGATATCCAGCTTTTATTCAACCTGATACTGAATTAGAATTGATTATGTCCTTGATGGTTGTTAACAGTAATAACATCTGCTTTTTATGATGCATTATTTACCATTTATTAATAATAATAACTGCTATTTACATTGAATTCATTTAGTATAGCAGATTAAAATGGCGTATTGTAATAGGAACAGATAATTACGTGAATACGATGAGTAATTACGACAGAGTTAAGAAAATGGGAACACGTAAAAGCAAACTCCATGATAATGCTTGACGGTGGATTCCAACTGACCTTGAGTTCTCCTGATGCTACTTTGAAGACGAGCTCAGCTACAGAACCTGCAGCCAGACGAGCTGCAGTGGTTGAATGTACTTCATTCCATATGGTGTCACTATCCACCTGCCAACACATGTACAGTTATGTGTTCATTACCTTGTTAAAGAGAGGTCAAACATTAGATGGTAAATGGACTGTGCTTATATAGCGCTTTTCCACCTTCATGGTGCTCAAAGCGCTTTACATTAGCCTCACATTCACCCATTCACACACACACTCATACACCAGTAGGTTTCTAAGGTCTAAGGTCAGTCCTACTGGGGGCCTAAGTCAGGGTTCAGTGTCTTGCCCAAGGACACTTCGACATGTGGACAGTAAGAGCTGGGACGCGAACCGCCAACCTCTCGGTCATTGGACGACCCACTCTACCAACTGAGCCACAGCCGCCCAGATGGTGCATTTACAATGATTGAAAACTGCGATAACCACTGAGTTCATAGAACTACTTTCACCCAACCATCATTTTCTAGGTGGATGGTCCACAACCACAGTGGGGGAGTGCATATTGATGGGTTCATAAACCAAATATTCCAGACCAGTGGATTGGAAAGCATAGCCCACAGGTGTCAAACTCCAGTCTTCGAGGGCCGGTGTCCTGCATGTTTTAAATATTTCCCTCTTCCATTTGATTCAGTTTTAACCCTTTAACTCCTGAGAACTAACAAAATAATTGGTAATATGAGCAAAGTAAGAGACAAATCAAAGAAAAATACTAAATAAAAAAAAAACAAAATGTAGAAAAATAAACAAAATGAGCAACAAAAACGAATAAATATTTACAAAATGACAAATAATGTGGAAAATTACTTATTACTTAATAATCTTTGCTTCTGCCTGAGCCTTTTTCAGTCAAATTCTCTATTGTTCTCTCTCTTTTTGCTGCTTTGAAGTGAATATATGACTGAAATAAACTAAACTAAAAAAACAACTAGTATTGAAATTTGGTCCCTGTAATTATAATTTTGCCTTTAAAAATAAATTAAAAAAAAAAACAACAACAAAAAAACCCTTGCTTTTTGGCACCTTGCACAAAACTAAAAGGAAAATGGTTGAATTTTTCTGAATATTTAAACGACATCATCCATTCAGAATGCATCATCCCTGACACATAAAGAGTTAATAATCAGCTCCTCATCAGACTGATAATGATGCAATGGCCTCCAGGTGTAATGGAAGAGGGAAACATCTAAAACCTGCAGGACACCGGCCCTCGAGGACAAAAGTTTGACACCTCTGGCATAGCCCTTTCCCTGCCTACCTTGTTCAATAGATATCAATCTCCTAGATTTCTGTCTTTAGGAGGAAGTTAAAGCTATTGTGTATGGAACAAAGATGCAAAACATTAACAACCTGAAGCAACCAGTGATGAAGATATGTAACAGCTAACATGGTAACAAATTCAGTACCATCTTGATAGAACTACTGGTGCCCATAAAAAGGTGTATTAAGTGAGGCAAAAAAAAATCTTTAGTATATACTTTTCATTTTGCAATCATTTCTAAGGGTTTTTCTATTCATTTGCTTTTGTAACAAATTTGTAAAACTAAACAAACTTCATAGACAACCTGTATAATGATGTGTGTGCTCAGTCCTGTTAGATCTTTTTATTAGCACATTAATAATAGAAATATGTATTTATGGCATTTAGTGTTCAGTTTACTATAAAGAAAAGGTAGGTCATATAGGTTAAAGTCAACTTATATGAACAGAAATACAGTGGTACCTTTACTTACCAAACACCCAGCTAACGAATAATCCAAGTAACAAAAAAAAAACCTATACTTCAATTTTTCATCTCTGAATACGAAAGAAAATTCTATTTACGAAATGAAACTGAAACCTCCGAGACATAAACAGTACATTACTGTTCGTAATGTACTGTACAGGGCGGAACAACACCCCTCCGCATTCGGCGTCCGGGTGCTGTTCGACCCCGTCTGGGAATATTTTTCTGATAGTAACTCGTGGGGAATACATTATCCCTTGCTAAGTCATTAGGCTCAAACCCAGACACATGTTGGCATAGGTTTATTAAAATCACATGGTTCTGTCATTATTTTTCTTTTGCCTCTTTGATACCAAATTTGACCTGTTCAACGTTTTTAAAAAAGTACATTTTATTTGACTCAATATTCAAGCAAGTGTAAAATGTCATTATTTGAAGTCGCCCAAAAAATATGACCTGAATCCAGACACAATTTTATTTGACCCAAAATTCAACCTCAGCCAAAAAAATGTCATTATTTGAAGTTGTCAAAAAAAAAAACAACAACAAATCCCACCCCCTCTCAAATGTTTTACATGATTTTTCCCTATCTCTTATGGCAAAAAAGCATGTTTGGTGACCTTGACCTTTGACCTACAAACACCAAAATTTAATGTGATCTATTCTGGACCACCTCACACCTTTCCTGAAAATGTCATGGAAAATGGCAGACCCCAATTATTTATATAATATAAATAATACCCCTCTCCTGTTTTATTTGTATTTATTTTTATTTTTTTTGGGGGGGGGGTGTAAATAAACAAAGTAAAGTTGCATTCAACTAGCAGCTGAAGCAGGACTGAGGGTTTTTTTTTTCCAGAAAAACTAGTACATTAGAGTGGTAGATAAAACCACTCTGGTACGTCATGAAAGTTAATGGGAAAAAAAAATATATATATATATATATTGCATATCTTTACGATACGAATATTGTACACTCTTTTTTTATATATTGTGCACTGATAGTGTGTTTAACAACAAAAGAAAAAAAAAGTCAACATTTACAATGCTGCTTATTATAGGGCACAATTAAATCCCCCAAAACTTCGAAGTAAGAGACTCCTCAAGGTGGTCTTTCTATAGAGTGAAAATAAGATGTCTGGATGTACTATATCGTCTTATTACACCGTGTACACTGGAAGTGTTTGTGTTTGAGCATGTTAAGACATGGGGCGAGCGTTCAGTGGTCAAACCTGATTAATGCTGAAGCATGAGCAGCCCTCGGACACGACCACAACAGTGCGTCCACATATGTACACAAGCCAAATGGACCACGATATTGTATGTGATTGATTGTAAGCACAAGTGTGAGTAGTATAATGTACACACTGTCCATCAGGCAGATGGAGATCATGATAAACACAGAAGGAGAAGCTGGCAGAAGAAAAGAAGAAAGGGAAGGTCTGTGTGTCAGAGCGTTTCAACTGTACACGTGTGCAGCCGTTCTCATGCCAGAGGTCTACACAGAGTCTACGCAAAGGTCTACACAGAGTCTACACAGTGTCTACACAGAGGTCTACACAGAGGTCTACACAGAGTCTACATAGAGTCTACACAGTGTCTACACAGAGTCTACACAGAGTCTACACAGTGTCTACACAGAGTCTACACAGAGTCTACACAGAGTCTACACAGAGTCTACACAGAGGCTACACAGAGTCTACACAGAGTCTACACAGAGGTCTACACAGAGGTCTACACAGAGTCTACACAGAGGTCTACACAAAGGTCTACACAGTGTCTACACAGAGGTCTACACAGTGTCTACACAGAGTCTACACAGAGTCTACACAGAGTCTACACAAAGGTCTACACAGAGTCTACACAGAGGTCTACACAGTGTCTACACAGAGGTCTACACAGTGTCTACACAGAGTCTACACAGAGTCTACACAGAGGTCTACACAGTGTCTACACAGAGTCTACAGTGTCTACACAGAGTCTACACAGAGTCTACACAGAGGTCTACACAGAGTCTACACAGAGTCTACAGTGTCTACACAGAGTCTACACAGAGTCTACACAAAGGTCTACACAGAGTCTACACAGAGGTCTACACAGTGTCTACACAGAGGTCTACACAGTGTCTACACAGAGTCTACAGTGTCTACACAGAGTCTATACAGAGTCTACACAAAGGTCTACACAGAGTCTACACAGAGTCTACACAGTGTCTACACAGAGTCTACAGTGTCTACACAGAGTCTACACAGAGGTCTACACAGTGTCTACACAGAGTCTACACAGTGTCTACACAGAGTTTACACAGTGTCTACACAGAGTCTACGCAGAGTCTACACAGAGGTCTACGCAGAGTCTACACAGATTCTACAGTGTCTACACAGTGTCTACACAGAGTCTACACAGAGTTTACACAGAGGTCTACACAGAGGTCTACACAGAGTCTACACAGAGTCTACACAGAGTCTACACAGTGTCTACACAGAGGTCTACACAGGGTCTACACAGAGTTTACACATAGGTCTACACAGAGTCTACACAGTGTCTACACAGTGTCTACACAGAGTCTACACAGAGTTTACACAGGGGTCTACACAGTGTCTACACAGAGTCTACATAGTGTCTACACAGAGTCTACACAGTGTCTACACAATGTCTACACAGTGTTTACACAGAGTCTACACAGTGTTTACACAGAGTCTACACAGAGTCTACACAGAGGTCTACACAGTGTCTACACAGGTTTTCTGTGACTATGTTAACCTGCTCTTTATACACTGTGGTTACTGTGGTAACTGTGGTCACTAAATCTCTGGTCACTGTGGTCACTGTGGTTACTGTGGTCACTCTAGTGACTGTGGTCACTATATATGTGGTCACTCTAGTCACTGTGGTCATTCTGGTCTGGGTTTGGGGGTCTTCCTGTTGGTCAGTGGTGCGAATGTGAGGACTGAGCTGCATCATCAGACTTCATATATGTTGGCTGAGTGAGTGAGTGAGTGAGTGAGTGAGTGAGTGAGTGAGTGAGTGAGTGAGTGAGTGAGTGAGTGAGTGAACTATTGTTAGAACTAAGTGAGTGAGTGAGTAAGTGAGTGAGTGAGTGAGTGAGTGAGTGAGTGAGTGAGTGAGTGAGTGAGTGAGTGAGTGAGTGAACTAATGTTAGAGTTGAGTGAGTGAGTGAGTGAGTGAACTATTGTTAGAACTAAGTGAGTGAGTGATTGAGTGAGTGAGTGAGTGAATGAGTGAGTGAACTAATGTTAGAGTTGAGTGAGTGAGTGAGTGAGTGAGTGAGTGGGAAACTGAATCATAAATACACTCAGGTTAATGAGGACAAACAGACGTTGTTCAAAGCCCCACGTGGAGCCTGAGCACCTTATTATTTCACATGTTCATGTTAGTTTTGCCTCAAGCCAGAAGTAAGTGGGTGGGTGTGTGAGTGCGTGTGCATGTGTGTATGTGTGTGTGTGTGTGTGTGTGTGTGTGTGTGTGTGTGTGCTCTGCTATGACGGAATGACAAACCTCACTGAGCTGACAGGATAATTCCAGGCCCTTCCTTAGTTAAGGCAACTGCAGTGTGTGTGTGTGTGTGTGTGTTGGGGGGGGTCCTTATATGTGTGTATAAAACAGGAAGACAACAATTTAGTCCCATTTGCTGTTATAAAGAACAGAACAGAACACAGCACCAGATCTCAGGATCTTCATGTTCCCACCACAGAAAAACCCTCAGACCCAAGGGAACAGAAAGAAAAAAAAACAAACAAACAAAGAAAGAGGGCGGACCTTCATGAAAGTGGAAATATGTAGTAAAAATAGAATAATATAATTGAGGTGGAAAAGTTGGTGTAAGAATATTAGGTAAATAAATGATTGATGAGTGGGTCAGTGAGGATTGGTTAAATTAATACAAACTAACATGAATGTAACAGTAGAAGGAAAACAGTGAACATACGACACCACGTATAAAAAGACTTATATTATACAGTATGAGTAACAAACATCAAACATCATAGGGTTTGGACTTGAACTGGACCCGAAATGTGGATCAAATGAATCTGAATGTACCCATCAGCTCAGACATTTAATGTGTGAAGATGAAACCATAGAGGATCATAACACTAACGTCTGCTTTTTCATATTAATAGGTTTAAATGACAATATTACTAATATACAACTAGTAGAGAGGATATTAAATATGTTGCATATAAAGCAGGAAGAAGTCACTGGTCAATGGGAACTGAGTAACATTTAATATTAAATTTCATTGGCTAAAAAGTGTCCAGACTGTATGTACATACAATGTAATTTTTATTAAAGTAACAGCATGTATGACTGTCCTAAAAAAAAAAGCACTTTGGGTGTCTTGAAAAGCGCTATATAAATCTAATCCATTATTATTATTATTATTATTATTATTATTATTATTATTATTATTATTATTATTATTATTATTATTATTATAAAAACAGTTAGTTTGTACTTTAAGCAAATGTGCACGGAAACAACATAACAATGGAATAAGACAACATTCTTTGTTAAAGCTGTCATTCTATGGTTATTTCATTAATATTACTGTGTTCTCCATTGTTATTGAATACATTGTGTGTTGGTTCTATTTAAAAAAAACCTCCAGATTGTTTTGTTTCCAGCTGCTTTTTCACTGTAGAAAAATTACTTGAGGTGGAACAACAAGGTTTACCGGTACTTCCTCATACGCGGTCGTGAGGTGTCTCTGATTGGCTCAGAATGTGTAAAAGAACACTCCCCCCTCCCCCCTCGCTGTGTATGCATTTAACTTTACTCAAGTAGCATCCAGCTAGGTTTTGTGCCGTTGCTTGTTCTGAAAACGTGCAGGGAAAAATCAAGCTTTATTTCCACAGAGAGCACATGAACCACTTTGATCCGCCATTTTTTTTCCAGTTTGTGCAGGAGCTACTGTGGCGCCGTCTTCTCTTGTAGATGCTAATGCTAATGCTACTTCAAATTTGCTGCCGGGGACAGGATTAATACCATGGGTGATGCTAAAGACCAGCCTTTTCTGGGTCCCTCGTTCCTCTTGTTGTTTTCTGTGAATACAGTATGCAGCCAGTGGAGGTGACAAACCACTGTCAAAGGCAGCATGTGACTGGGGTGACCAATCAGATTCCAAAAGGAGCGTGGAAAAGTGGTTTTCAGCGGAATGACAAGTTTAATGCTTCCTGTTTAATGTGAAGTTCTGTCTGAAGCATGAACCCACATCCACACTTGTCTTACCCTAAAGATCAGTCAGATGAATATTGTAGATGGTATGAGTAGGTGTGATTTATGGTTTTACACCATAACCAGTGCTGGGATTAACACCGTTAGAGTATAACAGCGTTACTAACGCAGCCACAGTTTGAGTAACGGAGTAATTACTTAATTACTTTATCCATAACTGTATCGCTGTTACTGTTACTTAAGAAAAAATGTGACGCGTTACAGGCATGTTTCCACTATTGGAACTTCTGGGACATTTTTGGGGGAACTACTTTGGACTGGGCCATGAGTTAGCCCTGTCCTCTCAGGTGTGTGTCCATACAGAAATAGAACCTTTCAATGATGATATTATATTGCGTCAGTTACTATGGTAACGTCACCAAGAAAAAGCACTAAAACAAAGCCTCAGCAGAAGAGGAAATCACAAGACTAGACATGGACTAGGGATGACGAAATACATTAAAAAATCTTGATGGTCAGCACCCAAGGTCAAAGGTGACCAAATATTGACCATTGTTTGTTGGCACTGATGTCATATTTAATTTTCGCGACTTTTCAGACTCTAGCGTCAACAATTCGTTCTAAAATTTGGTGTGTACAAGGACATGGATAGAAGGAAGAAACAGACCAGCTGATTTGATCAAGTATTGTGCAGGGTAGACCAGAATAGATTAAATTTTGGTGAATGTAGGTCAAAGGTCACAATCATCAAAGCTGAACCAGGTAAAATATGTGATGTGTCTGGGTTTGTTGTGTCTGGTTTAAGTCTCAATTACACTGAGGTGAACGCATCATCCTGATTTTCTTTTGAGAATTGTCTGAAAATTTGGTCAAAACTCATTAGATGTGGATGAAACCCTGACAAAAGAGAGAAGATATGGATGACATACAGAAATGTTAGAGTCAGACCTACAGTACGTGGGATTTTCTGAGCTTTTTTTTTGGCAGTTTAGGTTAGTTTAACAGTTCAAGACAAGGAAATGACACCCACCCACACACACACACTTTGTGCTCACATATTTCAAACACATCACAACCATCAATATCATTGCCTTAACACACATAGAAAAACACCCCTCCAACCAAACCAGTGTAAACACACACACACACACACACACACACACACAGCTCTGATGCTTAAACATCTGGCTATAATTACAAACTTGGAGGAAAAGCAACCAACAGCTTTTGTTGCCTCTGGTCGTCCGGGGGCGCCGATGTTGTGCATGTGTGTGTGTTTTTTGTGTGTATGTTAAGGCTATGTGCATGTGTTTGTTGGAACAAGAATAAATACATCCATTTTTTTTTTTTTTTTTTTTTTTTTGAGGGGGTGACAGTTATTTAACTATGGTTTGGTGTCGCTGAGGCACTTATTTGTTTCATTCCACTGTCAAACGGAGCAGTGGTGCTTTGATATTGACTGCATTAACAACACTGGTAAACAGCCTATTACAACAATTTTCCAGTGAATACGCTAACATGACTAATGCTGGTAATTTCCATTTGATCTAACACATACAAATTACAGAATGCCTTATTGTGAAATGAATATTTTGGTAAATGACTTGGTGTGAGTGCACTTACCCCAACGCCTCCACACGGTAACCTCACAAACATGGGATTCACTGAAAAACACAAGACAAATAAAATAAGAATGAAACGATTAGAAAGAAGTTACAGTAAAAGCAAAGGTTATTAGGTGAAACAGCAATTATTTAGTTCAGGGGCCACATTAAGCCATGTTTGATCTGCAGAGGGTCAGACCAGTGAAATAATAATATAATAATATAGAATTAATGTCAACTACAAACTTTCCTCCATGATTTAGAGCGAAAAAAAAAGTAAAGTTACGTGATGAAAATGTTTACAGCCTTTTAAAACTATGTGAAAAACATGAACAAACTGACATTTCTTAAGAAAATTATGTGCAGTTTTAACAATATTATGTCTCAGTTTGTCATGTACACATATCAATTACAACTTACAGATCACACTAAATCAACATATAAATAAAACATTTAATAACAGGCTGAATATTGGCAAATTTGCCCTTCAGACATTTAAAAAAAAATCTTCATATTTGTTCAGGTTATTTGTATTTTTCTGAAATTATAATGTTAGTATTAATACAATAAAATTACATGAACATGTTTACAAAGCAAAACATTTGGAATTGTGAGTAATTACACTTTATTATGAGAACATTTTACTGATCTGACCCACGTGATATTTAATTGTTCTGTATGTGGAACATGAAATAAAAATTATTTATATTTTCAGTGTGATTTTTGCATTTTACAAATTCATCCCAGGGGCCAGACTGGACCCTTTGGAGGGCTGGATTTGACCCCCGGGCCGCATGTTTGACACCTCTGATTTAGAGTCATGAACAACAGGATCATGACCTTTAACCTTGGAGCATTTGACTTCATGACCTAAAGCAGCAGCAGCAGAATATATATGTAAACCCAAGCTTTAATGGAGGTATATGATGGAAAAACCCTCACAATCAAACCCTGTTCATTTAAAGGAGGGTTCATTTTCTACCACAAACTGATCAGTGCCATCACAAAAAACTACAAATAAACAAAAAAAAAATCAGAGATCAGGAAAAAAAAATATTTTAAATAAACAAGAGCAGGAGGTGTATTTAAGAAAGTGGAAGCTCATCTACATAATTCAGATCCAACAGCCACAGACCATACTGTCCATGAAGACCACCACCATGAAGACTGTTCAAACAGAGCAATTTTTCCAGGACTAAAATATGGATTCTTTGAATTCAGATTCTCCAGAATCTGTGTATCATTTGTTTATTCGTTTTTCAAAATAAAACCAAAAATAAGACAACAAAACAAGTTGTCATTATTTGTTTCCAAAAACAAAATGAAAAAAACAGAAGGTGATGTATTTTTTTCCAATTTTCCTTTTTGGGTTTAAATGAATAGTAAAAAAAAGAAAACGTATAACAGCCGTTTCCTGTTTTATCCAATTTTGACCTGAAGCAAATTGAGTAAACTGGAAATGAATGTTAACAACCTAAAGAAATATGTTCACCAGGCATGAAGATCATTATGTTGTCATATGACACCACTTTTCTCCGTGGTCATATCTTCAGGTCTTAGGGTGACCCTCTTAGTTTCCCCAAATAGGACGTAAGGTTCCATCTTTGTCACTGTGGGTCAAAGGTCATTTCCAGCTTACTTAATTTGCTTCAGGTCTAGATAGATAGACAGATAGACAGATAGACAGATAGACAGACAGACAGACAGACAGACAGACAGACAGATAGACAGATAGATAGATAGATAGATAGATAGATAGATAGATAGATAGATAGATAGATAGATAGATAGATAGATAGATAGATAGATAGATAGATAGATAGATAGATAGATAGATAGATAGATAGATAGATAGATAGATAGATAGATAGATAGATAGATAGATTTTGCTCCATTGTTATTGTGCATTCACTACATGCACTTCTGGTTGGACAGTAACTGCATTTGATTGCTCTGTATTTGTACATGATCAATAACAATACAGTTGAATCTAATCTAATCTAATCTAATCTAATCTAATCTAATCTAATCTAATCTAATCTAATCTAATCTAATCTAATCCTTTCCTGAAAATGACTGACCCAAAAACAATAACCCTCTGCCCTTCGGGGGGCGGGGTAATGATTTGACATCATTTATATGGGGGGCGGGGGCATGCACATCTGGGGAAGACTGGATATTTGGTCACCCTAGTGCTGACAGTGTATGTAAAGGGAGGTGGGCAGTTCACAGTTCACTTCTTATCAGCTGCATTTAATGAAAGCTTTAAACTCCGCCCACTTCCACTGAGCAGTTTTAGGACAGTTTATATTTCTGGTGTGTTCTCCTCCACATCAGTGTCCAGACCCACGTGTCTTATGAATGGAGGTGCTTGCTAATCCTCTTGTGGAAGTAGTAATAATGAGGAGAACTCAGCTCAGTGCTGAAGTCGAAGCTAAAACCACTACTGGGATTTTCCTGTTAAATCAGCTGGTCTCGGCTGCACCTGCACTGGAAGTCACCAAAGGCTGGACCTAAGTGACTGAGCAGCCTGTGTGATTTAAAGTTTAACAGCTTCACTGGGTCCTCACCTGATCGTAACACCTCCATACTTTATTACATTGGACCTTTTGTCATAACAAGGTTTAAGCATTAGAGCAGATTCTTTTACCATATGCTGAAGAATAAAAGGTATTTGTATTAAAGGCCAGAGGGAGACAGGGACATTTATGACACACACAGAGAGTCATGGATTAAAAAACCTGTCATCGGCTAACCCTCAGAGAGACAACAGTGAGCGATAGCACATCAGTTAGTCATTTTCATTCATCACCACATTCCAGTCGTTCAGAACTGTGTTAGGATTTGATTTGATTTGAATGCTTTATTTTGAACATGCGCAGAATGCAACAATAATCAATACAACAACAACAACAATAATAATAATAATAATAATAATAATAATAATAATAATAATAATAATAATAATAATAATAATAATAATAATAATAAATAATTGAAGTACTAAACATATACAATATGTTTAATATATAAAAAAACAACAAATGAGCAGATTGGAAAGTAGATAACAAATAGAATGTATTATTATTATTTTTTTAATAATAGTGCATCAAAAACTAGGATTATGGTTTAGGGTTTACATTAGATTTTACAGTTGGGATTAAGATCAGAGGTTAGGGTTATGGTTCAAGGTTAGGTATGGTGTAAAATAGACAGATTGGATACCCGTGCGTATTTGTCAAAAATTACTAGTATGACTGAAAACTTTACAAGTATGACTTATAGTTTGCCTACGACATAAGTGTTAAAATACGTCATCACTGCATCCATGAGCATTACTTATTGAGAAAAGAAACATCGGACGCCCATAGACATATTGTACAGTACAGATCAACAGTTAAAGAATATGGTTGAAAAACATGCCTGTGGATGCAGTGATGACGTATTTGAACAGTTATGTCACTTTTGGGAAGTCGTAGGCTAGCTGTAAGTCGTACTTGTAAAGTTTAAAGTCGTACTTATAATTTTTGACAAATACACACGGGCATCCGAATGTAGTGACAGCTATCTTACACCATAAGTAGGGTTTAGGGTTAATATTAGATTTTAGATTAAGGTTAAGGTTTAGGATTATGGTCAATGGTTAGAATTAGGGTTAAGGTTAATGGTTAAGGTGATTTGTTAGGGTTTAAGGTTAATAGTTAAGGACTGTGGCTACACTTTGCTACACTAGGAGGAGAATGTTCATCCTGTCACTGCTACTGTTTTTACAGTGGGGTGGTCTTCAGGTTATTACCTTAGTCACAGTATGGGTGAACATATATATACATATATATATATATATATATATATATATATATATATATATATATATATATATATTTATTTATTTATTTATTTATTTTCATTTTATCAACTTTTACAATCTATTTTATATAAATAATCCTCATGTTTAAGAAATACTTTGGTATTCATGCAATGTTTTTGATAGTAAGTGGTCATGAAATGCTAATGCTAATCGCTAATGATACAAACACAAAGAGTTAATACATTTAATTTGAACCAAGTTACAATTTATGTTATGGTTTGAGTTGAGTTTCAATACTTATATTAAATCTAGGGTCAGTAAAAAAAAATTAAATCAATGTTTTATGTTATAATAGTGGGGGGGGGGGGGGGTTGTAGTGTGGCCAACAAAGGGTTAAGGAAGCCCGAATATTAGACAACAGTAAAAATTCATGTGTATATTATACATTAGTCTGTATAGACCTTTGTCTTTTATCACCATTGTCATATGTGTCAGTGTGTTTCTTACTGTCCAGTTTCTGGCGCCGTGGGTTAGTTCCATACAGCAGGACATGGTCTTCAGTGTGGACTGTCTGTAATTCCTCTGGTGAGGCCTTCCTGCCCTGGATGCACTGGACACATAGAGAGAGACAGTGAAGAATTAGAAAATAACTGATTTCACCTACATTCACCAAATGCAGCTTTTCATGTTAACCTTTAGAACTGTACTGGTGTGTTACATGTATGTGCAAATGATCACATGAAGAGAGTATGACATCAATCAAACTGAAACACAGCCTTCAGGAGGGAGGGGGGGGGTGTCTGTACTTTATACTCCTTACATTTATATAAATATCTGTACTTTATACCCTTTACGTTTATATAAATATCTGTACTTTATACTCCTTACGTTTATATAAATATCTGTACTTTATACTCACAACTATAGTACATTAGTATGTAAAGAGCGTGTATGAAAATAAAGCAGGTGTACACTGACCCCTTGTGGTATTAACCTGCCTTAATCATTTCAAAATGACACAATAGGAGTTTGAATTAAAACAAATTAATGCATGAATTATGAGTCAAGGTTTTTTCCCCATATTCCTAAGTGTTTTTTATTCCTCTTTAGCCCTGAAAAATTAACCCTAACCCTAATTTTTATGGAGTACCAAAAATATCCACTCAGCTGTTTAAGCTTTGAAGCAAATAAATGTGTATTTAAAATGTAATATCAGAACACTATGAAATAAAATAGATTTTAATGCATTTTTTTGTTTAAGAAGACTGTTAGTTATGGTGTTAATAACCCTTTAACTCCTAAGATTTAAGCAATTCTACAGTAAAAAATAAGATAAAATAAGCAACAAAATGAATGAAAAACTGCCAAAATGATCAGTAAAAAACTATCAAAATAATATGTAACATAAACAAAGTAAGACACCAACAGAACACAAAGAAGAAAAATATTAAAAAAAAAAAAAGTTAATGTAGAAAAAAATTAAGAAAAATAAGAAAGTAATAAATATTCATAAAATCTACTTTGGGCTTTTTCTTTTCCTAAATCAGTTGCTTTTTGACACCTGTATTACATCAGTTCCATCAACAAAATTCTCAATAAAATACTTGAATTTGTCTGAATTTTTAAACTAAACCATCGATTCAGAACACGTCGCCACTGATGCATCAGAGGTTAAAGGGTTAAGGTCAGACCAGTTACAGTATTTATTTATTTATTTTTCAGTTTTTTTTTTAAAATTCATATATTTATTTATTTATTTTATTTTTTTTAAGAAAAAAAGAAGAAGAGGGAGATATCTAAAACATACAGGACACTGGACCACTGACCTACAGTGTTTTGTGTCTCTGTCCATGTACTGATGTGAGACTGTTATGACGGTCAGCTGTGTGTTTACCTCACACTGCGATCGCAGTCCTGTCTCCTGTAGCCGAGACCAGATGCTCTGGATGCGACCGGCATGTTCTGGATGAATGGTGGTGTTTCCACAGATGCACTGATGCTTCAGCATGAGTGGATCATACACTAGACCTGGAGCACAATGACGACACAAACACAGACAGAGGAGGTTTTTACTACGGCTGCGTGATATTAGCAAAACTTCTGATAAGTGATACAGGTGTACAGTAAAATTAACATGTCATTTATGTACATTTATTTAACCCATAAAGACCCAGGGTTACATTAGTGTCAGTTCTGTCTGGGTTTATAACCTTTCATAAGTGATTCATCACCATTTAGTCTCTTATTCTGCTCTATATTATATTAAATATGTTTAAGTGAAAATCTGGTATTTTACTATTTGATTTATTGATCGTGTAGCTGTACATAAAAGTCTGTGTTAAAGTTGAGGGTTAATTAAAAAAAGAAAATTGAATAAAAACGGACTGTTTTGTGTTTTTCAATATATTGTGAAAACAACGTAAACTAACAAACAAACAAACTGACTCAACCCCTGGGGGGGTGGGGGTGGGGGTGGGGTTAATAAATAAATTATTAAATGATTAACTCATTCACTGCCATTGACATATTTTAGTGTCAATTCAAATCCAAGTCTACACTTTATTATATAATAATATAGTATAATATCTATAGGGGTGGTGCAGTGGTTAGCACTCGTGCCTCACAGACAGAAGGTCCCTGGTTCTATTCCCACACCAGACCTTTCTGTGTGGAGTTTCCATGTTCTCCTCGTGTCTGGGTGGGTTTTCTCCAGGTACTCCAGTTTCCTCCCACCATCCAAACACATGCACTGATAGGTTAATTGGTTAATCTAAATCACCCATAGGTGTGAATGTGACAGTGATTGTTTGTCTATATATGTTCAGCTCTCAGATGATACAGGGTGTAGCCCGCCTTCACCCATTGTAACTGGATTAGGCCCCCAGTGACCCCTATAACCCTAGTGAGGATAAAACGGGTTCAGATGACGAGTATAATATTATATAATATTAACTGTGTTCTGAGTCAATATTCTCTTGTCATTCACCTGGCAGTGATATGAATACTACAAATTACATTATCACAATAATAATGTTTTTGCGATATATTGTGCAGCCCTAGTTTTTACAGCACTAAAGAGGAGAGTATGACCCTACATATCTATTACTGCAGTTTGGTGTTAAATGATAAGGTAGTAAATAAAAATTTAAAAACTTCAGCTAAAGTGCTTCTTGTATCATCTGTGTGGACCTGTCGTATGTAGGACATGTGATCAGTCTGTGTGGTATTTTGTTTTGCACACCTGTGGTAAAGCGAGACTTTACTGGTGGCTCCTGGACCACCATGTGGAAAGAGGCTGATGCCGGAGAGGACTGAGCCCTGGACAGGGGTCTGTGTCCAGCCAAGGTCACTGATAACCCTGCAGCCTCCATAGACGCCTGGTAGTTCCTCAGCTGGTGGATCCGCTGCTGCTCCAACAGTAGAGCCTGCTGCTCACACAAACACAAGCATGTGTTCAAAGACTGTAATGATGGCATCTGTCCACAAGGTGACACCATACCCCTGTAGATACAAACTACAAACACCTATTTGAAACATCTGACATTTATTTATAGTTATAATCTAGGTTTCCATTCACATAAAACACACACATTTTGATCATTTATTATGTTATATCTGTTCACTACAGATGATTTTCATTCATTCCATTTGGAAAATTTGTTTTCTTCAACCTCAAAAAGAAGAAAAAGAGGAGGAGGAATTAGAAGAAGAAGAAGAAGAATGGATCATCGATCAAAATGGTGTTCATGTATTAAACACAAATTAATAACCTCAAACATATAACCACATCAATTGTAAAGATTACATGCAATGGGTTAAAGGGATAGTTGGGTATTTTTCACATGAATCTGTATGTTGTCACTGCTAACAGCTGTACGCCTGCACATAGCCGCCGTAAATACTGCTGAACATTTGATGAAAGTAGTTTACTAAGGTGCACAGTTGTTAGCAGTGACAACACGCATTGATCGATTTGTCACATATTGGTGGCTGAGTGGTTAGCACTCTTGCCTAAGAGCAAGAAGACCTGGGTTCAATTCCTGGACCATGCAGTCCTTTCTGTGTGGAGTTTGTATGTTTCTCTCTTTCCTCCGGCATCAAACAAAAATATGTTTGTTAGGGTAAAGTATATGTATGTGTGTGTGTATATATATATATATATATATATATATATATATATATATATATATATGCACACAGATTTTATCCAGTTTTATTCTTTCTGTATTGTTTTTTTTAACTATGTTTCTCGCACTAATTTCTTTTCTTTTTTCTGAATGTTGCACTGTTGATGAGAGGTGCTCTATTTTAAATTTCGTTGTGCTCAATGGGACAATGACAATAAAAGATTCAGATTCTGATTCTGAAAATCCTCCAGCCAGGTAACTGACCATGAGCCTGGCTCTACAGCTGGAGATGGGTCCCAGGGCCCCGCCCATGGGTGCCCACTGCTCCTTACAGGTACCCCAACAGTATGAATGATGGGTTAAATGCAGAGGACAAGTTTTATTGTACAATGAATAATGACAAATAAAGTGACAGAAAGTAGCTCAAAGCAATTACGAGGTGTGAGTTTTTGTTCTGTGATGATTTTGTTATGCAAATAAATCCCTCATTCAAACACATACTGTTTTGAGAAGAAACATTTTATTTTGTTGAACCCAGTAAACCTGCCGGGACTACTTTCACTTTGATCAAAACTGGATCAGAACTCGGTTAACATCCGTAATAAGTCACTGTGGGTGCACCAGAGTAAAGACACTGATGTGAAAAATACCAAACTATCTTTTAAAGGCTGTTTCTTTCACACACAAACCAGACTGTGCTGCTGTTACAGCCTCATCAGATCAGAGTTTTTATCAAAGCTGTGAATGATCCCAAAGCAAATGGGATCAAAAACAAGATGAGCCATAACCAGTATCCATCCCAGCATTTTGAACACAAACACCTGAGCTGTGTTTGGGTCTGATAACTGCTTCACTTCATTTGTCATTAATCAGGATCAGATTGATGTCTATGGGTCTTTGTGGACCTGGGTTAAGTAACCACGGACACATTCACCTCTGGAAACAGTCAGTAGCTGTGCTTTGACTGTGTCTGATTGAATTTATCTAACTGGACAGAGGACACGCTGCCCTGACTGTGTTTGTCCTTCTGGACTGCATGATACGAACACTACAACTTAAAACAGTATATGTAAATGTATAGGGACTGTTGCTGATTTAATGTATGTGCAAAAAACAGATGATTCACATTATATTCTGTTTAAACAGGATCTCATTTTTATTTTTTCACATTTTTTCATATAACCATTTAAACGTCCACTTAATTTCACCCTAAATGTATTAATAAAGTCAATTGAATGCTGTTCTGGAACCATTTTAACAACATGCAGTTATATTATAAATGAAAATCTTCAGATGAAAAGTGGGATATTTGAGGCAGGTTCTGTTAAATGATGCAATGGATAAAACATTTGTGGATATTTATTGATGTTTTGATGTGTTTTGGACTACATATCGACTACATTTGGAATTTTTTTTTGTTAGTTTTGGATGTTTTTGTTGGACTATGACTGTGTTTGTTAGAATATGGTTCCTATGTGGATAATTATGAGACATAAAGGTTCAGATCAGCAGTTTGATCTTTGTATTTTGAACAAATGAGTTATTGTACTTACTGTGGATATTTGAGAGAGAATCTCCGTTGTCAAACTACATTAGGTCATGTGACATTTGGGACAGGTTTGGGTGGTTAGATTAATATTTTTGAGCGACTACTTCTGGCCTATATGTGGACCCTTGGAAATGTAAAGGGTTAATGCTGAGTTCAGGGTCGGGGGTACTAGAGATAACACCACACAGATGGATGTTCCAGAACAGGGGTGTGAAATACATCAAAGTGTTCAGCATGAATTTGTGAAAAGCAAAAAATACACTGACGATATTTACAGTTAAGGATGTTAAAATAATCTTACTTATTGTTCTACATAAAGCCCAGTTCAATGTCAGAAAGGCTGGATCAGTAAAATACTATCATAAACTGGTACCTGCTAAGAGGAGGGGAGAGATTTAATGATCTGTGTACATGTATGTATTTATATTTATGTTTTTGAGTTTTAAGTAATGGAAGGAATGTCCATGTATGTCTTTTATGTGGTGAGACCAAAGACAAATTTCATGCTGGCATGACAACAAAGTCTATTCTATTCTATTCTATAAAAAACACTGACAACTTCAATGTTTTGAATCTTTGTTTTAGTGCAAAAAAGGACAATTACATGAAAATATTTACATTTACATTTCACATTCTCATTTGTCATTTATTTACTTATTTACTTTACCTTAATATAATGAAAGGTGAAGTACAGCATGTGCTATCTAACAATATTCTGCCTGTTACTAAATGTTTTGTGTATTTATAGATCAACTATAATATCAAAATAGTAATGGACATCTATTATGGCACATAATATTATTAAAATTGCACTTATTTTCCTTAGGAAACTTTAGTTTGTTCATAGTTATTCATAATTGTCAAAAAAGATACACTTTTTATTGTGTAATTTAAATTATTTCACTCTAAAGCATAAAGTAGAAACAACTTTGGAGTTCACATTATCATACCAGGGCTCGCCCGCAGATATTCTGAGTACGGAGGCATGCTGACCCCATAATATTCATCCATAATATTCATCCATAATATCCATCCATATTTAAGCGTCTGCAAAATCATTCTAATTATACATGGAAAAACTCTACATTTCATCTACACTTAATAAGAGTCAAGTTCTCAAAATGAAGCAACACATGCAATTATAAAAATTACTCAAATACTGCACTATAATTAAAAAATAACAACACTATAAAAAACTATAATATGTGTATGAGTGCCCATTTGTTAACTTGTGCTCTGTCTTTTTAACCCTTAAGAGTCTGGCTGTATGTTTCTGAGTATGTTTGATTAATACAACTCTTAAAAAATGTTTTAATTAAAATTGCCTCTGCCTCATTTGTGACAGCGAAACTACTTTCATGCATTTTAGATGTTAAGAGTATTTTATCGGTGATAAATGTCAGAGGTTTATCCACATGTAGAGTAAGTGAATCTAGATCCAGTCATCCTTACCTGCCGGAAGAGAAACTCCTGTTCAGCCTGTCTTTCCTTGTCCCTGTCCTCCTTCTCCTGTGAGTCCAGGGGCTCCTGCTTGACAATGACCCCCCGGAGTGACCCCTCCTCCTGCACAGATGTAGAGGAGGTGGTGGAGGAAGATGAAGAGATGCCCTGGTGCTCCCTGAGTTCCTCCTCCGTCTCCTCAGGGTGGCTCTGATGCTGCCTGGACGGGCCTGAGCTGCCGGAACCAGCGATGGAGATCGGATCAGTGGGCTTGGACATGATCTAAAAGGAGACAGAGGAACAGGTCATTTGTGAGAAATGAGTATTAGATATCTTGCAGTCAGGGTCATTTTAGACGTAAAAGTGTGAGAAGCATTTGAAAGTGAAGTTAATTTCCATTTAAAGAAACAGATGTGATGCTTTCATGGCAAACGTGACAATATACTGCAGGAAAATCCATGTTGTATGAAGTACAAATGGCTGATAGTAGGTTAATAACCCTGCACTGCCTGTTATATAATGCCACTTTGAATTAAGAACTCAATTATAGAATAGAAGAATAGAATAGCCACTATCTATCTATCTATCTATCTATCTATCTATCTATCTATCTATCTATCTATCTATCTATCTATCTATCTATCTATCTATCTATCTATCTATCTATCTATCTATCTGTCTGTCTGTCTGTCTGTCCGTCTGTCAATCAAAATGAAAATTCTACTTAATCCAGTTCTCAAAATAAAACTAAAATTAATCAAACTAAATACAATGTGATCAATAACCACAACTGAACTTATGAAAATATAATGACATTGATCACTGGAGTCCATCAGTGTCAGCCTTTGAACATGACAAAAGACATTTGGTTATTATTATTTTTTTTGCTGGTGTTTATCAGTTTGTTTGTGTGTTTCTTTATTTGTTTGTCTGTCTGTGTTCAACACAAAAAAAGCTATAGATGGATTTAGCTGAATATTTCAGGAGATGTTAATACTGGCACAAGGAAGAAGTGATTACATTTTGGTGGTGATCAGTCCAGAGATGTGTGTGTGTGTGTGTGTGTGTGTGTGTGTGTGGGGGGGGGGGGGGGGGGGGGGGGGGGGGGGGGGGGCAGACCACTGCTCACAAAAGTGAAAGGAGTGTGTGTGTGTGTGTGTGTAGGGGCTGATCTGCTTTGGTGGAGTCTGCGCTCTCTGACTGCTTTTCTAGTTTACTGCTGTTTTAATCCTTGGTAGAAAGTCAGCAAAACTGCACTGATTCAACACTGGGAGAGGCTTTTTTTTTTTATTCTAAACCCCAACCACACTGATAGACACACACTTACACACAGACAGGAACTACACACAGACTCCTACACAAAGACACAGACATAAACACAGACCCACACCTACACACAGACCCACACAAAGACACACACAGACCCACACCTTCATACACAGACCCACAGTGTACTGGCCCGGTGCCCAGGGATCGGTCCATTGACGTCAGAGAACAGCCTCTTGCCTCATCTCTGTCCTTCTTCTCCAAACAAACTCAAACCCTCCCGCTGCCTCATTTTCACTTTTCCTTTCTCCCTGGTTCAGCTCTGTCTGTCGTCCTCACTCTGCTTTTCTAACAGTGAAAACAGTGGCTGGGATGTGAATGAGGGAGGACGGACCTTGAATAAACCTCAGCCCAAGACACAGATGTGTGGTGTGTGTGCGGAAAAAAAAAGTGGTGTTTGGATAAACACCAACACTTGACACTCATTGACTCTTGTCACTATCACTTTCACACAAACACTTCCTGCATAATATTCTAGCGGTGAGTAAAACACAATGAGCCCTGGGCGTCTCAGGTCAGTGACAGCAGGCTCCACTTGGATGTGTTTCAACATTCTTTGATTCCTTTCTTTCTTTGTCCCCATGTTGCAATAGTTTAAGAGAATATGAAGTATGCAGGAAGAGATCATTTCATTACTGACTTGATTAAGAACATCTGACACAGAAAGGAAGCGCGCCTGAAAATGATTCACATTTACAAATATTATGAATCACAGAATCATAAAATGAAAACTAATGGAGGAAGAGTTTTATTACAGAAATGTAGTTTATTATATTTGCAACATAATTTATGTGTATCCATATCAGGGGTCACCAACCCTGATCTTCAAGAGCTGCTCTGTCCTACAAAGCAAAAAGGCAGTAACCGCATTTTTTTTGGCAAGAATGAGTTATTGTGTTTTTTTGCAACATTCAAATCATTCTTTGTCATGTCATACAATATCTCATCTCAAATGTCTGTCGTTTTGGAGAAAATCGGAGGGTGTCTGTACAGTAACTGCAAAAAGTACTAGTAAAACAAAGGAAAAAGACAGTAAAGAACATTACTGTGTTCTTACTAATGTCCATTTAGGACCCTGCCCCTATAGTTTGTGAATCACTGTATTAGACTGAAACACATTATGTAAATACCATATTTTCTACACTATAAGATGCACTGTCAATGAAGGTTTTTTATGAAGGTTTTTCACATATAAGGTGCATTAAGTGAAGTCAAAATCATGAGATAAAAAGCAAAAATTATGAGATAAAAAGTCTCATAATTTCCAGCCACTCCCTAATCCATTCTTCATACGTTACAAACTACTGAAGCTTCCCTGAATTCAACAGCTACCATAAGACATGTACTATATACAGAGTAATCAACAAGTTAAACATAAAACTCTCAGAGCTTAATCCAGTCACGTCCAGATCACATGCACACAGCGCAAGAAATAAACATATTATCATTGGTTAAAAAAAAAAGAAGACTTGCAACTACCAGCCTCAGTGTGGTGTGTCATGGTCCACAGATTTGGAACAAGCTAGACTCTACTCAAAATGCTGCCAACTCCCTCCATTTGTTTAAAAATAATTTAAAAAATAATCTCCTGTGTTCATATTTATAAGTATGTATCCATGAAGGTATTCATGTACTCATCTACTTTTTGGATTTATGTATGTATGTAAGTATGTACCTATGTTTTTGTATGTATGTAAGTATGTATGTATATATGTATGAGTGTATGTATATGTTTGGTTTTGTAGTTAATGTTTTGTCCTTGGCCCCCTCTTAATAAGCTTGCAATAGTTTCCATGGGTCGCCCTTTTTGCACTCTTTGCAAATAAATACTGTAAATTCACAGTCACTAAGCACTACCATATCACACTGTGGTTTTTGCACAACTAGGTGATACACAGTAACAATAACTGCCTCATGTCCAATAATCTACCTACAACTACTGGGGCTGAACAACAAGAGAACTTTAAGGTCATTTTTCTCAGTTTGGTTTTACTGTGTATTGTAGTACTGTCAGGGGTGCCCAAACTTTATTTTTTTTAGAGGGGGCCAGATCTGATAATGTAAAGATCTCCCAGGGGCCAGTGGTGACTTCTGCCATTTTTAAACAGTAAAAATTACATATAAATACACTGTTCTATAACAGTTTTATCTTCATTGTTACAATATATTTTTAAAAACTGCAATGTAACCAAATCTACACCAGTCAGGTGTGAACAAATAATAATAATAAAAATTGTTATGTCTTTCTTTTCCCGCTAGAATCAGTAACATAGAACAAAATGTCTGGAAGATCTGCAGTAGTCATGTTAAACATGACTTGTATGAGGATTCGTTACTCATATATTACTCAGTAATTCAAAGTTTGTTAACATTTAAGATTAAAACATATGACTCTTGCTCATAAAATTATATTTTATGTTGCACGTACAAATACATAACACCAGCAGCTACTAACAGCTAACTATGTTCAAAATATCTGTAAAATAATGAGGGTTGTTACAGCATAGTATGAACAATATAGGTTGTTAAGCTACTGAGTGTATGAAGACATTAACCATGTTTCTTTGTGTAAATCTGACGGCTAGAAACTGCCAAGCCCCTGTCTGGAAGTAGCATTAGCAACTGGCTAAGTGCTACAATAACTCTATGGGTGTCACGGCAATACAATGATGCATTTGTGTTTAGTAAGACAAAATGTTCCTAATAAAAGAACAGCTACATAGGTGTTTACTGAAAAAAAGCCTGAAAGTATTAACCACGACAGTACATTTATTACGCTAAGAAGGTAAACATGCCTGATGTAAACTCATAGCATTAGCCACTATGCTACTACTCCATTCACCACATATTTTGGCCAATTCTTCACTGTTTATTAAGCTCTATCTCCCTCCTTTGCCCATCATTCCTGCGTCTATCCCTCTCTCTACTGCCCTGGTCTCTCTCTCTCTCCACTGTAGTTCATAATTATAGGGCTGTGGTCCATCATAAATACTATCTGCTCTTGTCTCCTCCATATTGTCAGTATACACCTAGCTAGCTTGATCTTTTGGGACCAACCACTCCCTGTTTTTGGACAAGCCTGTTATTTCTTCACATTTTTGGTTTAAAACGTGTTCATTGAGATGTTGAATTGCAGTTTTTTTTTTTTTTTTTTTTATCCACATCTTGATATTTTATCATTTATATACACTATGATTCATGGTACTGTAGTGTTTAACCTCCATGTTGCCCTTTAAGAATTTTCTTAGTGGTACCTGCCTTTAGAGAAGGCTGACAATGGGAGAGCTGACTCTTTTTGCATAACTAGACCACATGAGATCAAGATCAGCTCTAACGTGACTATTATTAGACTTGTAATCATTGGCCTGGATGATCCCACAGAGGACATAACACTCTTTCTGATTGATAAATTCATGTAACATCAGTGAGGTGATATCAGGATGGGGACAAGAGCAGAGTGATGTTTAGCAATACATGATAATAATATGTAGTAGTTGTTTTTTTCCTCAGAAATATGTTTCAAAATTTAGCACAGGGATTAAGAGGTGATGCTTTGCAACATCAAAAATAACATTAAAGGACAATTTTTTTTTTTACACCTGTCTTAGAGTCACAGCACCAGTACCAGCAACATCACAACACCATCGTCTGAATCCGACAGTAAATTCATCAATCAAAAACAAGTTTCCTTGTCAAAACTGACCTTACATTGCTCAAACTCTCTTCATTGCAAACACACACATACACACACACACACACACACACACACACACACACACACACACACACACACACACACATACACAACCCCAATAATGCACTGAGTCATGTTTCCTGTGTGACCATATATGGAGGCAGCTTCCTCCAGAGCACAGTTGCTAGGGTGACAGGAAGAAGCAAGGATACATGAACAAGAAATGAGACAGATTGGGTATGAGACCTGCTGATCACAGATTCCTCCTGTTCTGAACAGAATGGACTCATACACAAAAAAAACAAATGAGTGTAATTTCTGCAAATCTACACACACAAAAGACAAATATACATACTGTATATAAACAAACATACACACATTTATGTATATAAACTGACTTTTACTGAGGTACATACACATAATATACATACACACATACTAGTGATAGGCCGATATATGGGGCAGACTTTTTCCTTGTATCAGAATTAGCTTTTTGCGTTGGCCGATATGTTGTTTTTTTTTACTGCCATGAGTTACTGACAGGCAAAGTTCACAGCACCACCGTGTCCTTGGAGATGCTGCTAATTGAATGGAAGGAATATTTCAGTTTGACACCATGGCTGAATGGTCTGTGCTGCTATAATTCTTTATTTCAGAAAGAACTGACTTGAAGAATTGAGTGCACTGAACCCTTTGCTTATTTTTTTTATGTTTTCATATGTAAAATGCTAACGTTACTTGTTCTACCTTCCTGTTCTCCTTTCTTCCCAGCAATTTCATATTATTTTTAGTGAAATAAATGTTTCCTTTAAAAAAAAAAAAAGAAAGAAAAACTAAATTTTCTGACATTTGTTATCATTTGACAGAGAATATACTACTGGCTCCAAGTATGGTCTTAGAAATATCAGTGGCCTATATCAGTTATCGGCTAAGGTTGATGTAAATAATAATTAAATAAATAAAATCGGTCAATCACTAATACATACAAAAAAACAGACCTACAGACACATACATACACGTGCGTATATGAACAGACCTGTACCTGCTACAATTGTTCAACTCACTACGAAGGTTCCACAGCATGAGGAACAAACAGGCAGCTGTTTCGCTGCATTATGCCCCTAACATGATTCTAAATCATCAACACTACAATCCAAACTTTCAGTTCTGCCATCGAGAAGATTTCCAAGCTCCCCGACAGAGTGTAAAAATAACCCCAGAAATCCAGATTCTTTTTTTAACCTGTGTGTATTTTATATTTAACAATGAATAAATGGGTTTCTATAAGAAGGAGGGAGACTACAAATGCAACTAAACATGATCCCTAATTTATGCAAAGACGCCAAAGCAGCTCTCAATTCAATTCAATTCAATTTTATTTATAAAGCCCTAAATCACAACAAAGTTGTCTCAGAGGGCTTTACAAAAACACAATCAACTACAGAAATACATGAAAAGTTCCAGGCATCCCCTGTCCTTAGACCCTCCTTCTCGGCAAGAAAAAACTTCAAAACCCAGTGGGAAAAAGAAGAAATCTTGAGGAGAACCACATCATCAACTCTCAGGTTAGCTACCCATGCTACAAGGATAGCACTGAAGCTACTCTGTGCAGTATTCTGACTGAAATTCATGACTTCAGACAATATCACTGTTCCAACCCTAACACCTTCAAATCCCTTTTCAAAACAAATTTTTTCAAGATTGCTTTTAATGTATGATTAGTTTTATCCTGTCTGTTTTAATTTGTGAATGCTCCGTTTTCTATTGGTTATTTTTATTGTAGTTGGACTCTTATTGTTCTATTTTTACGGCATGTAAAGCGTCTTTGAGTGCCATGAAAATATACAAATAACATGTATTGTTATTAATAATATAACAGTAAACAACAAACTGGAAGAGGTAGAGGAAAGAATCAATGAAATGCAGAAGGTGCTTCAAGCAACATCAAAGCGAATCAAGGGGCTAATGCAGCGTCAAGCTAATCTGGAAGCTAGGCTAACAGATCAGGAAGGTCAAGCACAGAGGGACAATTTGAGGATATATGGAATTCCCAAAGATGAAGAAGGCACAGACATGATCGATTTTCTGGATAACTTGTTGAAAACCGCAGTTTTATCTCTTTATCACCAGTGATAAATAGATAAAAATCGAGCGAGCACTAGAGGCTAAATTCTGATCTATAGTGGCCAAGAGGAGGTGCTAAGAAGTGTGTGGAAGAAAAAAAAGAGTTTATTTTGGGATAAGGTTCACTTCTATGTTGACCATGACTTTAATCTTGAACTACTAAAGAAACACAGTGAATATGCTGAAGCCAAGAGAGTTTTGAAAGAAAAAAGAATAAAGATTCAAACGCTACCATCTAGTTCAATGACTGGCAGTGCAGCACACCTTTGGACAGGGGGACAACTCCCCCCAATATTCAATCTTAGCAATGAAGCCTAGTTTAGTCAGTAGCACCTCCTACGGTCAACACCACCAATATGCACATACATAAAAGGACAATTAACTGACAATTACTGAAATGTAATCAAACAAATTGGACATTCTGAGTGGTTAACCCTAACCAGAAACTGATGGACATTGGAACGTTGGAACTTACTTTCTGGTTTTGTTTATGTATCAAATTTGGATGTATCTTATATTTACCATTTGCTGACTGATGTGTGTGGAAGACTATATTATTTTGATATTTATTGAATTTTTTTGCGTGAAAAAAGGGGGAAAAAGTACATTATTGAGAAAATATCTGAAATATTTTTTGGTTTAATAAACAAAGTTAAAAAAAAAAATAACAAATTCTTGTCAACAATTAATTGTTTACATGCCTAGTCAATAGTACTATCCAGTGCATCCACTATATAATATACACTGTACAGTATAGTACTACACTGCTATGGTGTAATGCTGACCCAGTGCAGACACATACCTTGTTGATGATGTGCTGCTGCTGCTGTTGTTGGAACTGTTGTTTGTGTTTCTCCAGGAACTGCTGGTGCTGCTGCTGGACGACGAGCTGCTGCAGAGCCTGGGCCTGTCCACACTGCTGCTGGGGGAGGGGAGCCGACTGGGTCCGGCCCAGAGGACGGTGGCCCCGTGCAAGCTTGGAGACAGATGGCGAGGGCAGGGGGATACCACTGAGACCAACTGGAAAAAAACAGAACATGGAGTGGACCCACACGCTAATTATGATTCATGTTTTTAATAACAACAGTCTCTTTTTGTTTTAACTTCTTGGTAAGTTTTAATTACACACTGAATTTTACATTTTATTCTGGGAAACCCTTGACACACCTTATCCACATTAGAAAATGTTACACATGCGTGGGTTCACATCAGCCAAAAAGTTTATGTTTTCACCGAGGTTTGTTTGTTTATTTATTTGTTTGTTTGTCTGTTAGCAAGATAGCTCAAAACTTTATGTTGATCCCGGCATGAAGTACAAATGCTAATATTTTGGTGAAGGGGGGTGGTCTCTGAGGGCTTTTCTAGTTTTTTTTTATTATTACAATTTTCGATTTTCAGTTTGGTTAGGATTTGGTTATATTTAGGAAAAGATCAAGGCATGGCTTTAAACACCTGCTTCTCTGTTCCGTTACATCCTTTACTTTATTTATTTACTTTACTTTATTTGTGCTGGTAAATGACACCAACATGCAGTACAGGCTCTTAGTTTAGGTTGTTTTTGGTTCAAAAAAGTAGAGATTTACTTCCCAACAGAAAATTGAAACACATTAGGTTTTGTGTTGAATGTTAAATTTGGGGTCTGCTTAAATATATGAATGCAAATAAGTAAATTACTAATTACTTTATGCATAACAAATGAATTCAAACAAAATTATTTCACGCATGTAACTTTCAATATATATTTTTTTAAATTTACTGTACATCCAAAAATTTAACTTGCATTTTGATGGGTAGATACATCTACCAGAGGATGGACTTAAATTCTGGTTGTCTGCAGCAGACATATAAAAGGACTATCCAGGTTAAATATTACATTATACATGGTTGTGTTGGTGCTTCATACAATAGTTATTGACTTGTAATCAGTAAAGAATAGACGTGTTGCAGTGGATACCAACCCATCTGATTATGGCTTTGCTCCAGCAGCACCATGTGTTGGAGGAGGGGGCTGTGACCAGCTGTGGGCCCTCCAGGCCCCTCTCTATCCAGAACTGAAGATGCCAAGTAGGAGGGCAGGTGGGCAGTGGGCAGAAAAGGAGGGGTCAGAGGAATGACCTGCTGTAAGGCAGGCAGTGCCAAGTGACCGTCACCATCCTGATGTCCTGGTACCACCTACAGGTCACAGACGCAGATGGATGAACCAACACTCGAGCAGAAATACAAAGGATGCATCAGAATAACAAGATTGAAACTGCTACTACCAGAGTTAGAAAAATGAAGCCACAGAACCTGCATCTCCTCTGACTCCCCACAGACCTCCAGGTTAAAATACAGAGTTTACAGTATGGTACAAAAATGGTGAAGTAAATGTTTTCTTTCAGTGACTAATTTTCTTTGTGACTGTTTTGTATAACTCACCTCAGACAAACATCTCACTTGCCTGCAGAGTCAGAGCTGCTGTTCTTTGAATAAAACATTGTTTTTTTTGCCTGGCACACAGCTCCACTGTAGTTATAGTTATTATGTAGTAACATGACACTATTGTTTTGACAAACAATAGTTTCAGTATTATGAGTACTAGAGATACTCAGATAGATCTGTTAACATAGACTAATGTTAGCATCAGTGTAATAATATTTATTGGTGTGTATTGGTGTTATTGTACATTACTGTACATGAAGCAGACGTGACTATTGGCAGAAGCATCTCTATAAAGTGTTATACTTAATGTCCAGTGCTAACAATAGCTAACAATGTTATAGTAGTGTAGTACCATTCAAATAGATCACTTCTGCCTCCAAAAACCTAAATACAAAGGTCAGAAATACTTAATTCAAGGCATCATAAAAGAAGTCAATGATGAGAAGAATAGTATGTGCTGTCTATAAAAAAAACTATTTGGAAGTGTAAAAACTATACTCACAGTGTTAGCAGGACCTGAAGCTGGGAGACCCAGACTGATGTTTGGCAGAGATGGGGAAGTGTAGAGGGACAACTCACTGACAGAACCTTCTCTGGAAACCAATTTCTGAAGAAGAGACGCCTGAACACACACAGTCACAGTGACTTTGGATGATCACTGTATATGAACAAGTAACCGTATGTGATCATAGACACACATGTTAAAGCGTTTACCTCTCCGGGGCTATTGGAGATAGTGACCCCGTTCTCATTGGGGATATTATTGGAGCTGTTGTTGGGGGAGCTTGGACCTGAGCCTGGTGCACTGCTACATGCTGACTCTACAATATATACAACATAGCATATATAACACACAGCAACAGAGGTGGTTCATACTCACTGGGACTATTCAGCTATTCTCAGGTGAAATATGAGACTACTAGTGCCGACATGGTCCTAGTTTGGTTAAGTCCAGTCCAGACCAAAGACTCAAGATGAGATAAGGTTAGAACTTGAAAGTGTTATTATCACCCTGGTCTTTTATATTCCAAAAACCTGCCAGTTTATTTCAATGTAAGTAGATAACTCCATGTATTTCTTCCAGGTTATGTTGTTATTTTGTGTTTTGGTCTGATGCTCCACTCTTCACCTATCCCTCAATTATGAAGTCAGTAGTGTTTTGACATACATATATATATATATATATATATATATATATATATATATATATATATATATATATATACTGTATATATATATATATATATATATATATATATATATATATATATATATATATATATAAAATAATGCTCCTCCCTCCTCACCTGGGCGGTGTCTCCTTCAGACTCGGGTCCTCTACCAGAGGTCTGCGCAGGGTCTTAACTGTTCCTAGCAATGCGCTCTTTTGGACACAGATCTCTGATATTATTCCTGTATCTGCTGGAGCCATTCTCCCAGTTTGGGGGTCACTGCCCCTAGTACCCCCATCACAACTGGTACCACTGTTGCCTTCACACTCCACATTTTCTTGAACTCCTATTTCAGCCCTTGGTATTTCTCAAGCTTCTCGTGTTCTTTCTTTCTGATGCTACTATCACTGGGGACTGCTACATCTATCACCACCACTGTCTTCCCATGTTTATCCACCACCACTATGTCAGGCTGATTGGCCATCACCATCTTGTCGGTCTGGATCTGGAACTCCCACAGGATCTTGGCCTGTTTGTTCTCTGTCAGATTTGGAGGGGCCTCCCATCTTGACCCTGGGACCTCCAGTCCATACTCTGTACAGATGTTCCTGTACAGTATGCCTGCTACCTGGTTATATATATATATATATATATATATATATATATATATATATATATATATATATATATATATATATATATATATATATATTGTATTAGGGTGCTGTCTCTGTGGGCCATGTTTTATGAGGTGATGGCAGATTGTCAGATATTCACTCTACAGTGCACTATTTTGCACTGTTGTATGTGTGTGTATATATATATACACACACATACAATATATATATATATACAGTATATATATATATATATATATATATATATATATATATATATATATATATATATATATATATATATATATATATATGAAGAGTTCATTTGCAAAAACAGATAACTCCATTTTTTGTTTTTTTCAGAAAATTGCATTTTTTACTCTACATTCCAGGTAATACTCATTGATTTGATAGATTATTTATTCAATTTAGTGGATCTTAACAAATGAAATAAATTATATATCAAATAAAAAATCAGTATTATCTGTGGAATGTAGAGTAAAAAATGACGTTTTGTGAAAAAAAAAGAAAAATGGAGTTATCTGTTTTTGCAAATGAACTCTTCATATATATATATATATATATATATATATATATATATATATATATATATATATATATATATATATATACACACACACATACAACAGTGCAAAATAGTGCACTGTAGAGTGAATATCTGACAATCTGCCATCACCTCATAAAACATGGCCCACAGAGACAGCACCCTAATACAAGCTACTAAACATTACACAGGGTGAGTTATGAGTCGCAGCATCAGCCAACCTGAGTAGAGCTGGGTCACCCCATGGCCACTATCCTGTCTTATCTGGTGGTGAGTCTGCAGTCTGAACAGGACTTTGCACTTCTAATAATTTGCTACAAATAGTTCTACAATGATATATAATTCAAAGTAACCCATGCCCCATCAGAAGGATGTGGATACTGACCTGGAACATCCAGAGAGCGTTTCTTGGCGGTGGTAATGGGCCCATCCTTCCTGCGGAGCAAAGGGCTGCTGCGACGCTCCGTCACCTTCTGTTTTAGCCGGGATCGAAGTTTCAGGTTGGGTTCAGAGGCTGACAGGACACAGACAGGTACAGACGCCAATAAGTGGACAGTGTGTAAGTAGCACTTTTCTATGATACAGACTCCATCATCTTCTGAACTGCTTTGTCGTCCTGAGGGTCACAGGTGTGGAGGTTATCCCAGCTAGGTGAAGGTGAAGGTGCAGTTCACCCTGGACGTGTCAGCAGTTCATCATTCATATATACAGATGAACAATCAATCACTTTCAAATTCACACCTATAGGCAATTTAGATTAAGCAATTAACCTACTACAGCATTTGTTGGATAAACTCTGAAGTAAATTAATAGATCACCAGAAACTTTTAGAATTTTCTTGTCTCACAGGGGACTTCAGGGGTGTTTAAGTAGAATTACCTAACCCAGTGTGTGTGTGTGTGTATTCCTATCTTTATTGAGACATTGATATGTTTACACAGTCACACCGTGGGGTCCAAAATTCAGGTCCCTACAAGGGTTAAATATAAATAAAGGTCCCCACTAGTAGAATATATATCTGTGTTAAGTATGTGAATTTAAACAAATGATGGGGCCCTATAAATACATTCATTTGTTTGTTTGTTTGTTTTTCGGAAGTCCCCATGTGGAAAAAAGGTATGAAGTGGAAAAACTATTTTTGAAATGTCTGAAGATGTTTAGTTTTTAAAAATGTATTTTTGTTTTTATTGCATTTTTAAAAATTATTTATTTATTTAAAAAAGAAGAGGTTTATGCTCAATAGCTAATTTACCTACAAGCGATGATAACAAACTTGGTCCTCATGAGACGTGGAAACCAATGTGTGTGTGTGTGTGTGTGTGTGTGTGTGTTTACTAATTCAACAAACTTTGTAAAGCCCTGTGACGTTACCTTGTTGTGATTTTGGGGGTCTATCCTGTACTAAATCTGCTCAAACATGGCTCAAACTAAAACCTTTGAATAAGTTCCTGATGCATAGTAGTACGTCGTTTGTCAGACTGATGCAGTTTTTACACTTTTGCTTTTGTCTGACTATCAAATACACTCAGTTGTAGCTGGACACAGCTTCACTTCACTTTGCTTTGTTTTACTTGTACAGTGTTTTCCCAGTTTGAAGTGAATGGAGATAGCATTGTCAGAGTTAAGTGTGGGATTTCCATCTGGGCACCCACTCTAAGAACATGAATGTGTTATATTAGGCTTAAGCAGTTACTTAAGTGCACCTGTGGCTCACAGCTGTGGAGTTTGTTCACAGACAGGATAATAAGACCATCCCCATAGGCCATACTGTATTCAGTTCACCATCTTAGTGTGAAACGCTGAAATAAAAAAGGAAATGAGAAACTGGCAACACTCTTGACCTCATACTTAATGATGCTGCACATTCAGCTAATGAACACTCACTTCTGGATGTTTTCTGGACTTCTCAGCTTGATGTGAGTGTGTCTGCCTGCACACATATGCCCCCATCCTGGGTTTGATATTGTGCTGTATGTGCTGTAGAGTGAGTGCAACACAAGTGCAACAAAGGAGAAGAGGCCAGAGAGATTAAGAGTTTAAGATGGGCTGCCCATGATGTGGACTTTGCACCTAGTAAAACAGATGCAAGATTTAAAATCTGGACAGGTCTAAGTCTAACGTCAAATGTATGCTCCATTTAGCACAATGTAAAATGTTAAAGTGACCTAGAACCCAGGGTCTGTTCTGGATCTTCACCAAAATCTAATTAATTGGACCTTGTGTCATTCTCAAGCTATCCTGAAAGTTTCACACGGCAGCAAAAATTCGGGGGGGGGGGTTTGCCTAGGCGAAGGTCTGTGATCTCAGAGTGTTTTTCTAGATTAATAATGAGATCTTAAGGGACTTTCAAATCCATTAAGCAGCAACATCTTTTACAGAATAATGACTTTTTCAGATTTTTACAAATTCGTCACTACTTACACAGCTTCAAACTATAAGACAAAAATGTGTTTGCGATGCTAATATTGAAAATGATCATTAAAGCTTATAATGCAGAGTCTGGACTCAAATAGATATCTCGAATATATAATGATTTTCAAGAAATTTAAAAAAGTAAATACAGTCTACATAAAGCAAAAATGGTAAAAAAAAAAATAAGCTAATAACATAATAGTAGATCATATTTGGGGTGCCACAGGGGTGCCTTTCAATGGAAAAACACAAGCTCAGATGTGTGGAAATGCTTTGGCTAGGAAAATCTTTGGAGATATTTTATCACTTCTGCACAGAGTTCACATTATTTAGGAACATCCAGTTGTTGGAGAAACTGGGGTGCATACCCTCTGACCCAAAATGTTTGGAATTCAATTTGAATGGAAATGATTCTTAAATGGGACAAACTATTATTTGGCACCTGTTAAGTTTAGCAGCAAGGACATGTAGAACAAACCATGGCACCCCCAAAGTTGGATGAATGGCACAATTTAACATATACCATATTTGTAGGCGTGTGACGAGACACTCATCTCACGAGACGAGACACGAGATTGGGTTCACAAGATTGAGATGAGATTTTAAGAAAAATAAATTACAAATTATATCAATGGGCAACAGAGTTTTATTTAACTGAGTTGCACATGGATTTTATAACTCTGTAAGCATTAACTTTTAATGAAGTTCTTCCTCTACAAATTGAAAATTATCTGTAATAAAAGTTTAAATAAAATAAAATTATATATTTCTTCTTTTTTCAAGTGCAGACAATATGTGACAATATTCTCTGAAAATAGTACAAACAGAGCCTGACCAAGCATGTCACTTCATCCTCTACAAATTGAAACTAAAATAAAATGTTAGAAAAATAAAATAAAATAAAATAAATACAAATATATATTTCTCCTTTTTTCAAAATCAAATCTGGGGCTTGACTCTGGAAGTTGAGGTTTGAATGTGTTTTTTTGTTGGTGTTTTCTTTGCAGGTATAGTTGTTTATTTGAGTACTGAGCTGTGGTGCTGCTGGAAATGTCTCTGTGTTGTGCTCATATTAGCCGCACTCTACAACATTGTTTGCATACAGCGTGTCTTATCAGTCCCTCTCTTGCTATTTGTCATTTCTGCAGGGAACCCAAAATGCTGCCATTTGAAAAAATTTGAAAGTGGCGCATGCATCTTTAATAGTAACACCTGTGTTTTCTGACGTCATTCTGGCTGCTTGCTGGATAACAAATCTCACGAGACAGAATTTTAATACGAAAAAGCAATCTCGCCAAATTACATCTTGTGAGATCTCATCACACCCCTACACATTTGTGAAGGAAAGAATGACATTTCACAAAAATTTGCACATTAAAACTGGGAAAAAGAAAAAAAATGGAGAACCTATATTTTACAGATAAGACCTGAATATGTGTGATCCGCTACAGTACTGTATCTACTCCTTGTATGGACATAAGAATGTACACCTTCTATTCTGTGATTTAAATTGTACACTGTTCTTTGTATGTACAAAAAAAAGTAAAAATAAAATTACAAAAAAAAGAAGAACCCAGCTTGGTCAACGACAGGCCTTTCTAAGCCATAAGGTGGACAGTTGACCCAATAACTGACCTCATACTCATCCCATGACCTTGCATCAAAGGCATTAACATGTTTTCTAAAATATATCTCAAATTAATATCCCACTTGACAAACTGAATATCAACATATTAAAATGTTAATATAACAGATCCATAGGTATCATATTACAGATCTCCAAAACTGTGGATATTGTAATTCCCAAAGGAGAACAAAGCAGTATGAATATTATGTACCTGGAATATATGTTTATGGACAACACGTTCAGATATATTTAAAATACTTAAGCATTTAAGAGGACATTAGCATATTGTTCAGTCCCACAAAGCATATGTGACTACTTTGAACAGACTGTGGACACATGTCTCAGACAGCCTGATGGTTCTGGAACTATTTTAACCTTGAGTGGCAATCAAGGACAGATGAAGCTTTCTGTTTTAATGTACCTGGATGTCTTGACTGATTACACTCTATATCCCCTTGTCAATGCCGAGAAGACAACAAAGTGTAAATCAATAAATGCCTCGAGCACATTTTTAAATGTGCTTTCAGTTTTAAGGGGAACTTGCCTCTGAACTTATGAAACTCAATTATTTAAAAAAGAACCTCTTCTAAGTGGAGGCAACTGCTGCTCTTTGTTAAAGGAATGGGCTGGTCCACATCAAACACATTAGTAAAAACACTTCTTGACAAGTGAGACTGGGAATTCAAGCTTAATGTTTGTGATAATAACAAAGTTATTTATGAGCTGAAGTTCCATGTTTAAGTTTAGAGGAAGTAGGCTATTTTAATTAAAAACTTCCCCATAAAAGAAATCAAATGGGTGTATTCAAAAACTAAATTTAGGAAAGTGGGGGGGGGGGATCATTTTACTACTATTTTTAGGAGTTGAAATTCAGGGTTTAGAGGTTGAGACCCCAACCTTCCAAAAGAAACTAACATATAAATGAGTATTTTTAATAAATGTAAATTTTTATAATCTCAATTAATATATTGTTTTCTAATTAGACCATCTTTGTGCACATGTAAATTGTTTTATGAAATAGATTTTTCACAGTGTGACTGCAAATTGAACTAACTTGTTAAAATGTCCCATGTGTCTGTATGTGTCAAATGTTCAATGACAGACACAGGAGTGAATGGATGAATGGTGAGATCATAAGTGGAAAAAGTAAGCAGATCTTACTAATACTATTAATAATAGATTAGATTTGTACAGGACTTTTCTATTTTCTACTTTAGTTTGGATCCATTATTCAGCCACTCCCACACTCACACTCTGATGGTGGTAATCTACATGTCAGTCTGCCCTGGGACAGACTGACAGAAGCGTGGCTCCTCTGAACACCACTAAACATTCATACACAGTGTGAGCGTATAATCAGCACTCATGTACAATGGGTGAAGTGGGTGTCTTGCCCAAGGGCACAACGGCACATGGCAGCCTATGACTAGATCAGACCAGGATCTGAAATGCCAATCTTCTAGTTATTGGTTTCTTCCTTCGCCACCCACCACTACCCACCCACCACTGCCCACCCACTCACACAACACTTTGTCCCTCCTGCTCACTGACATCCTGCAGATTCAGAGATTAATTTTCAATCTTTTCAGAAACTTTGTTGATTAGAAGAAGCAAACACTGAGAGAAAGGTAAAGAAAACACATTTGGGTGACTAGTGTCTGAGCAATGTCTGACAGTAGGAATTCTGGGAATATCTTTATGGTTTATCCGTATACCAGTATACATGTATAATGAAGTGGAGAGTGTTCATGTGTCCATGGAGCAGACATGATGAAGCCGTGGGTGTGTTCACCTCAGGACACAGTGACTTTCAAGGGTGTTAAAGCCGACTGGGCAAAAGAAGCAGAGTGTGAGCGCACACACACACACACGCACACACACTCACACACACACACACACACCCTCCTTGTGTCAGCTTTACTGCTGACACTGGACTTTTACTATCACCCCCCCTCACACACACACACACACACACACTCACCTTCATTTAACTCCATTTCTTTCTCCCTCCCTCTCCCTCTCCCTGCTGCCCCATCTTTCTCCCTAACCATATCTCTCTCTCTCCCCTCTATATCCACAAATTTAATCAAAAACATCCGAGTCCAAATAAAAAAACATTAGCTCCAATGTCATATGAGTTCTCAGTGTCAGCAACACAGCTGAAAGTTTGTGACACGTTTTGTCTTTGATGGTTCTCTCGTGTCCAGTCCAGACCAAACAAAGTTAAAAATTACATCAAACATAAAACAACAACACAAATTGATCTTTTTGTCATTAGTGTCTGTGCTAGAAAACCAAAACCAGTGAAGAACTACAGGAATGTTATTGTAACATTGATATCAGCTCCTACTTTGGTTACTAGTATTGGCTCAGACTCTGGTACTGGTATAGTTACTGGTACATGTACTGGCTCCAAAAGCTCTGGCTCCCATAGATTTATGCTGAACTTCTCCAGGCATACTATCAGTATAGCATAGCATAGCATAGCATAGCATAGAATACAATAGTATAGCATAGCATAGCATAGCATAGTATAGCATAGCATAGCATAGCACAGCACAGCACAGCATAGCATAGAATAGTATAGCATAGCATAGCATAGCATAGCATAGCATAGCATAGTATAGTATAGTATAGTATAATATAGTATAGCATTGCACAGTATAGCATAGTATAGTATAATATAGTATAGCATAACATAGTATAGCATAGTATAGTATAGCATAGCATAGTATAGCATAGTATAGTATAATATAGTATAGCATAGCATAGCATAGCATAGCATAGCATAGCATAGTATAGTATAGTATAATATAGTATAGCATAGCATGGTATAGTATAGTATAGTATAGTATAGTATAGTATAGTATAGTATAGTATAATATAGTATAGTATAGTATAGTATAGTATAGTATAGTATAGTATAGTATAGTATAGTATATTACAGTACAGTATACTGCCCTACAAAGCAAAAAGGCAGTAACCATTTTTTTTTGTCTGAAATTAGTTGTTTGTTTGTTTGTTTGTTTTTGCAACATTCAAATCATTCTTTGTTATGTAACAAAATATCTCATCTGAAATGTCTGTTGTTTTGGAGACAATTGAGATAAAAAGTCAAAATCAGGAGAAAATCTAAATTCCCAGTCACTAAGCACTACCAACCCATATACTGTTTAAGGTGCATTGTGGTTTTTGTAGAACTATTTAATATGCAGTAACAATATTGTCTCATGTACAATTTTCTACCAACTACTGGGACTGGACAACAAGAGAACTTTAAGGTCATTTTTCTCAGTTTGGTGTCTGTGCAGTTACTGCCTTTTTACTTTGTAGGGCAGTATAGTAGTGTATAATATACTGTAGTACCGTATAGTATGGGATAGTACAGTACAGTACAGTACAGTACAGTATAGTACAGTACAGTACAGTATAGTATAGTATAGTATAGTATATTATAGTATAGTACATTACAGTACAGTATACTGCCCTACAAAGCAAAAAGGCAGTAACAATTTTTTTGGGTGATTTGGGTTATTGTGTTTTTTGCAACATTCAAATCATTCTTTGTCACGTAACAAAATATCTCATAGTATAGTACAGAATAGTATAGTATAGTATAATATAGAACAGTACAGCACAGTACAGTACAGAATAGTATAGTATAGTATAGAACAGTACAGTACAGTACAGTACAGAATAGTATAGTATAGCATAGAACAGTATAGTACAGTACACTACAGTACAGTACAGTACAGAATAGTATAGTATAGTATAGAACGGTACAGTACACGACCGTACAGTATAGTATAGTATAGTATAGTATAGTATAGTATAGTATAGTATAGTATAGTATAGTATAGTATAGTGTATGAGAGCTCATTCACATGCCAAGTTGAACTTTAACAAATTATTTAGTTAATTAAGTATATGATAATTAATAAGTTCCACTGAGTACAATGTAAAATTGCCATTATACTGTATACTTGGTAAATTTTACCATTTTACTGAGTCTCAACATGGTAAACCTTTATTTATAAACTATATTTCTCTGATAAAAAAACAACACGACACTTCTACTTCTATGTTTTCTTAAGGAGTTAGTTTTTAATGTTATTTCCTATTACAGCTGCCCTAGAAATAAACAAAGCTAAAACAAACCAAAACAACAATCATGCACTCTCACACTTTATCTTAACCAATAAAACCGATTTTAAAAAAAGACAGAAGCTGAGTCCTCCTCTCTATCCATCTGAAGACAAGTAGATTAAATGTCTGTGCAAGTGATGTTAAATATTTCAGTGAGGAGTTAAGCAGGAAACAAACTGTCTGATACAAAACATATCGATCAGTTTCTTGTGTGTTTTGACAGATGGGAGTCCCAGCCTGAAAGAGTAATATGGGGAAAGCCGTCCCACAAAGGAACCAGATTTATGGAAATCAATAAAGCAGTTTACTGACCTTCATCAGAGGAACTTCCCAGAAATAACAGGCGTTAGATTGAAACACAAAGACAGACTTATGTATGTAGACAAACACACACACACACAGCTGGGCAGATGCCTCAGTACTAGAACCACCAACACACAAACCACATCAACTCCCCTCCTAAACCTGTCCACACCAAGTCAATGCATTAACAGTAATGAGTCTATGAGTGGATCTCTGTGTGAGCGCTGGATCTTCTTGGTGAGTGGTTCCTCTGTCTGTAAAGCCATGTTTCCATTAGCATCATTTCTACCCAATTCTACTTGCTTTGGGGCATTTCCACCATGAAAAAGGACCTGGTCCCATGTAGAGGATGACGTTTGTTAGGAATTCCCATGGGTCATGTGATTCCCACGGGAATCCCGAGTCAAAATTTTATTAATCTTGTGATAGAGATGGAATGGGAATACAAATCAACATTAATAGATGATGATTTTCAGTCATGTTAAACAACCAAAAGGACAGGGTCATTCATTACGGGTCACCTCTCAGTGAGACAAAACTCCAAAGTCAAAAGAACTTTAACTTCCTGGCCAAACACTCCCAGGGACTAAAGGTAGAGCTTGTGCGGGAAAAATGTAATTCAATTAAACAATGACTGGGTCTGGAGATGAAGCAATTAAGTAAGAACTACAAGGTAAAGTAAGAAGTAATGATGCATCAGTCAGACTGATGGAACTGATAAGAAAGTCTGAAATACTGCACAAGTTAATGAGAGTTGAAAGTGACAGCACCAACAGGTTATAGGCACCGTGTAAAGCTGTGAAATATTAGTGAAGTATTCCAGTGAGTATGGGACGAGTGGTCTCAAGAGGGACACATGTAAAGGAAAGGAAGGAAGGAAGGAAGGAAGGAAGGAAGGAAGGAAGGAAGCAAGGAAAGAAAGAAAGAAAGAAAGAAAGAAAGAAAGAAAGAAAGAAAGAAAGAAAGAAAGAAAGAAAGAAAGAATGGGAAGTGGGATGGGAGTGGGAGTCAGTTTTACTCTGGCCGGGGATTGGGATGGGATTTATTTTTCTCTTGGAGTGGGATGGGACAGGAGTGTGTCTGCTCTAGTCCAGTGGTTCCTAACCCTGGGCCTAAAGTCCCACCATCCTGCATGTTTAAGATGTTTCCCTCTTCCAACACACCTGACCGTCATTATCAAGCTCCTGCAGAGTTTGATGACAGACTGACCATTTCAATCAGGTGTGTTGGTAGACGGACACATCTAAAACATGCAGGACAGTGGTACTTGAGGACCAGGTGTAGGAACCACTGCCGAGCAGGAATGGACCAGGAATGGTCAGCAGGAAGGAGGCTCGTGGGTCCAGCTGTGAGCTTTACAACCCCCCCCCTGCATGTAAGGTTCCTCTTTCAGGCATTTTGTGTTCATGCTGTCAGACTCATAGACATGTAGAAGCAGTTATGCAGGTGCCACGGATGATGTAATGATAAACAATTAATTTGATAGGCTCATAAATTCAAATCAAAATGCAGCGTCTCTGGGACAGTTTTTTTTTTTATCGGCAGGAGTGAAGGTGTGTGGTGACTTTGCTCTTAAAAACACACATACAACTTTTTTCTCTTTTTTTTTTTTTTTTACTAAAGCTTTTAAACAAGTCAGAGCACAAAAGTTACCCAGGCGATGGCCCCCCTGGCCCCCCTGGCCCCCCTGGCCCCCCTGGCCCCCCAGTGTATGGTATGGCTAGCAATGTCCCCTGAGCTGAAGCCCATAAAGAACGTCTGGGACCAGCTGAAGCAGTGAGTGGATGCTCGTACCCCACCCCCATGTGACCTGGCAGAACTGTGTGTAGCACTTGTGGAGGAGTGATTGTCTCAGAACAACATGATGAAGCTAGTGAGGAATATGAGACATCACTGACAAGTTGTCACTGTGGCAAATGGTGGAAACACCTGCCAGTGACTTTGTCAAATTTGATTATTTGGACTTAACTTTATTATTATCGAAATTGTTGGGGTAATACATATTAAACAAATGAAAATGGTGTTTCCTCATTCATTGATAGTTTGGATTGATTGATTGATTGATTGATTGCAAAAGAAAATACATGTTTTGTAAACAAAAAAACTCAGAATTTTACATTCTGGAAACCAAAAAAACATCGGCATCATTTACTCGATCAAATAAATGTTTTCTTAAAATTTAATATCATGGACAATATAAAACTAAATGCAACTCGTCCTCCACAACATTCAGGTTGTTGTTCTTCACCTTCACCTTTAAACCTACCCACTAGTAACCTTTTTACTACCCACTAGTAACCTTATTACTACCCACTAGTAACCTTATTACTACCCAATAGTAACCTTATTACTACCCAATAGTAACCTTATTACAACCCAATAGTAACCTTATTACTACCCACTAGTAACCTTATTACTACCCACTAGTAACCTTATTACTACCCACTAGTAACCTTATTACTACCCAATAGTAACCTTATTACTACCCACTAGTAACCTTATTACTACCCAATAGTAACCTTATTACTACCCACTAGTAACCTTATTACTACCCACTAGTAACCTTATTACTACCCACTAGTAACCTTATTACTACCCAATAGGAATAAGAGAACTGAGTTATTTCATTAAAATTCAGACCAAATTGGTAAAGTACTCATGTAAATAACAACATCACTAACTTATTGTGATTACAATAGTAGGTTAAAGCAAAGCAACTCCCATCTAATATCTGTGTGCAACAGTGTTTGTGTTTAGTGAAGGGTCAGCAGTTCAGTAAAACGTGTAAAATGTTATAAAACAAAGAAAAACCCTGCAGTTGAAAGCAGTCTGGTATAAACCGTGCACCCACATCTGGACAGCTTCTTCTGTTCCAACATGTGTAACAATTCAATTCAATTTTCAATTCAATTTTATTTATAAAGCCCTAAATCACAACAAAGTTGTCTCAGAGGGCTTTACAAAAACACAATCAGCTACAGAAATACATGAAAAGTCCCAGGCATCCCCTGTCCTTAGACCCTCCTTCTCAACAAGAAAAAACTTCAAAACCCAGTGGGAAAAAGAAGAAATCTTGAGGAGAACCACATTGAAGGAGAGATCCACTCCCATGGACGGACAGGCTATAGACATACAGGCTATAACAAGGATCCACATTCTCTGCACTGATGACGCTTGCATCCCACTGTGGAATATGTGTCAGAAACAGGGTCAACATGACGAGGAAGCGTCAGACATTTATGCCTAACAGACTTCCTGCTGCAGTGTTCAAAGTGACCCTCTGTTCTCAGACCCATTATCACTCAGCCTCTCCGACCGGACAAAGGGCCCCTGTTATCGTACATTTATGTACTGGATGAGCCGGATCCACAGAGGAAGGATTCTTAACATACATTTAGGATTTACATACACTACCAATATGAGTCACTGAAGCCAAAAACGTCATGTGTGACACGCAGCTATCGTCAGAGTAAAACAGAATGAGAGGATCACTGTGTTTGACTTCCTGTTGGATTGTTGATCTGTGTCTAATCTGATGTGTGGCCTACTAAGGCGAAACACCATACTGCCGCATGCTCAGACATTCAACAGCACTTCTATATCACAACATTATATCAATCTATGTAGATGCACCACACAGTGCAGGTGAATCTTCACAGTAAGTGTTATTCCTAGGGTTTCAGTTCACAGGGTCTCTGCACATTTCTAACAAATGTAATCAGACATCCCAAGTCTCCCGGAAGTTCCTGGAATCTCCCGGATATCAATAGTGGTTCACTGATGCCCGCGAGTCAGATAAAATATTACGGATTTTGGACTATGCAAGGGAGGTTTTTTTTTTTTTTCACCTCTACACCGATCAAACTTATGCCCAGTGAGCTGCTTCAGTCTGATATTTGACAGATGTGCACCTTCTGCACAAGCATCAGCGTCTGTCCGATCAGCCTTACCCTACTGGAGAGGGTTCAGGAGCCAACACAGACTTCCTTGCTGTCGGGCAGTTTAGGGACTGTCACAAAATAAATTGCACGGCAAGACTTAAAAAAAAACCCAAAAAAAACCCGACACTTTTATCCATTAAATCAATTTTATATTCATCCAAATGTATAAATAAATACATGAATCAATCAATACATAAATGAATGAATAATTAAGTATTATTTTTCTAGCAAATGCTTACTCAAATTACATATTTTTGTTCAATAGTGTGTGGGTCATGTGACCTTTGGACTCCAATAGGCCTTTAATTTATAGCCCTGGTCTGGGTACACATAACACTCCTCGTATATTTAATATATATCACTACATTAATTTTCTACCAATTTTTTACTCATGAATTACACATTTTTGTTCGAAAAGGGCCACCCCCTTTTCAAAGGGTCGATAAGCATCTCCCTGAAATGAGTTTTTAGAACTTGTTAAGTCTGTATAATGCTTTTTAAGACCGAAAAAAAAAAGATCACTACCGCGGAACAAATGCGTACAGTAAAAAAAAAAGGGACACTCTAGGTTCAGTTCAAAGCATATTGTCTGCAGAACCCACAGTATTTCTACCTTTAGCATAGCGGTTGAACCCACAGTATTTCTACCTTTAGCATAGCGGTTGAACCCACAGTATTTCTACCTTTAGCATAGCGGTTGAACCTACAGTATTTCTACCTTTAGCATAGCGGTTGAACCCACAGTATTTCTACCTTTAGCATAGCGGTTGAACCCACAGTATTTCTACCTTTAGCATAGCGGTTGAACCCACAGTATTTCTACCTTTAGCATAGCGATTGAACCAACAGTATTTCTACCTTTAGCATAGCGGTTGAACCCACAGTATTTCTGCCTTTAGCATAGCTGTTGGGGCGAATGCAGCTAAATCACTTGTGCTGGGACCCACAGACACTAAAGTCAAAGCCATCGTTGTACTTGCGTTTGTGTTCGTTGGGTTGAACATTGTCATGGGGACCGTTGTTGCCTGACTAGCAGCATAGTGTGTATTATTTTCCCCTTTACAGCCCATTGTTCCTAACGTCATGTCTTTACCACATATTTTACATAGCTCTTCATATTCCCATGTTGTTTTTGAAATCCAACTGTTGTATTTCAGCTCCTCAAACATACTTATCACTGAACTTGTACTTCCCCATCTGGGTTCATGGTCACGTATGTCTGTTCCAACCACTTCTTCTTCATCTGTAAATAAATGCTGCTAAAAGGACACACTGCCCCCTGCAGTGCGATTCCTGCACTAGTAGACACACAATGGCTCTATGATAGAACAAACATCTACTTTTTCAGCATCTTGATAACAAACAACGCTAGCTAAATAAATAACTAGCACGGAAAAAAATCCTGAACTGAACTAGGCATAAAGTTCAACAATTCAACAAGAGTGAAAAAAGTCAAACTAAACAGTGACTGTTACAGCAACACTGACGATAACAATGACTATAACAAAAAAAAGTTAAAAAAAAATATAAAAATACACGTCTTTTTTCTCATAGAAAGTATGACTTAATTCTTGTCAGACATGTTTTTTTATTCTTCTGAATCAATATTGGTGACACATGATTACAATAATCCTCTTAAACATGTGGTGAAGACAAGTTCATTCACTACATGACACAAATACAACAAAAAGGAAAATAAAGCAAAAGGTGGCTCTATTGAAAACAGACAGGAAAATGAGGAAGAAACAACCTGGAGAGAACCCAGGCACTTTTTAGTACCTGTTTTGCGGAGAGGGAAGTCATCTTTTGAGTCGTATGCACCCAGGATAGGATAGTTGTACGCTGACATGGCGGTTTGGGGAGGAGAGCTCTGGTCCAAAGAACTGTGCTGGGTTTTTCTATAAAAATACACAAGAGACATCAAACACATTAAAAGTAGAATTCAAAGGCTTTTTCCTTTCAAGGTTAACAACTAAGGAAATGGGTCAGACTCTGAACATCAGTGAGATGGAGAACTGAGAGAAACACAAGAATAAATACATGACATTCTGTTGTTCTTATAATTGAATGAATGTGTTATGAACAAGACAAAAGGGGTAGAGGAGGGAATAAAAGAATGGAAAACAACAGAAGAAGATGAAAGTGGAGATGATGGTGACACAACAAAAAGCCTAATGATGACACTCTGGGTTCTCCAACATCTGTAAAAGTGTCAACAGCTTCAACTCCTTTAAATATTTCAACCACAGGAGATGTGCTGTTGTCTTATTGGTGGATTTGTGTTCAATATCTGAGCAGACGTTACTTTGTGTAGAGTTTACACCATGGGTCACCAACCCTGAGAGCCGCTATCCTGCATGTTTTCGAGCGCAGGTGTCAAACATAAGGCCTGGAGGCCAAACCCGGCCCATCCAAGGGTCCAATCTGGCCCCTGGGATGAATTTGTGAAATAAAAAAATTACACTGAAACTGTTGTTTGTCCCTTCCGACCTCTGTGCATTGTGTGTTTTCAGAGCCTGAGATCTAGTACAGGAAATGAAGCTAAAGCTAGGCTAGTTATATTATCTCTAATATAGGAAATGAAGCTAAAGCTAGGCTAGTTATATTATCTCTAATATAGGAAATGATGCTAAAGCTAGGCTAGCTATATTACCTCTAGTACAGGAAATTAATCTAAAGGTAGGCTAGTTATATTAGCTGTAGTACAGGAAATGACGCTAAAGCTAGGTTAGTTATATTAGCTGTAGTACAGGAAATGAAGCTAAAGGTAAGCTAGTTATATTTTTTATACATCACAGCACGTGACATATATGATCACTTTTCTAGGAGTGAAAAATACGAGAAAAATACAACAGCCTTTTTAGAAGCAAACAGCAGGGCAATGCAGCATGCTATTAAGACATCAAAAGGTCCATCTTCCAGCAGTGAAATCTCATGGGATAATATTTCACGAGAGTTATGACGCTCCTGCCTAGAACAACCGTCAATGGAAACAGGTTCAAAGCGCAAAAAGACTCTGTCGAAATTTTAGGAATATTGGTATTGTTTTGCGAAAAACTGCTATGGAAACGCAGCTATTATCAGTTTTCTGCAGAACAGGCTGAACATTTGTATCAGGTGTGTTAGAAGAAGGATACAGCTAAAACATGCAAGATAGCATCCCTCAACGTCCAGGATTGGAGACCCATGGTTTACACGTTCTCCCTGTGTCTGCATAATACACACTAATAATTTAATTGGTTCATCTATATATAAATGTGGGAGCATATATATATATATATATATATATATATATATATATATATATATATATATATATATATATATATATATATATATATAGTCTGTATATTCTGTATATTCTGTATACAAGTAGTGCAGCAGGTTGGTGTCGTGATGTATTCAGAGAGTTAAGATACACTGTTAGCATGCTAACCACTGAGCCCTGCTAGAACATTAATATACTTAAACAGCTTCATTCATTCATAGTTGTTGGGCTAGATCCAGGAGAATTGTTGGATTGTCTCACCACATGTTATTTCTGAGGCCTTGATCTGAAATAGTGAATTGTTTTGAGATAGTAATGTGTCATGATTGGCACCACATAAGTAAAAGTCAATTGAACGGAACTATTACTGCAATAGTAAGGCTGGATATACAGATAATCTGCTCAGGATTGTCAGAAAGACATTTACTAATTTGACACCAGGTAAAAGTTAATAACCAGCTGGGACTTCTAAGCCTCGCTTCAGCATTTTTGACTGAATAAATTTGGCAAAATTTGTTGTTGTGCCAAAAATGTCAGCTTTTATTTTCAAAACATTAATTTCCATTTAACTGTAATATATTAAAAATACAAAATAAAATGTTCATAAATAAATTTTGTGTGCCAAAAATAAACTGAAAAGTGCTCTTTTCCATTGATAATAAAAGTAAATGTATTGATCATTGATGAATAAATGAAGCTTTCGTCAACAAAAAAAAATAACTGAATTATTTAAAAAAAAAACATTGTGAATAACATAAAATAGAAAAGATCTTTAAATGTTTACAAAGCTTAAACAAAATAATTGACAATAAAACTAGGAGCGTAAATTTTACTATGTAAATATATTTACTGTTTTATATTCCATCTTATATTATTACCTCGCCCCCCAAAGGGGAGACATGTATTGTGTTTGAGTCAGTTTGTTTGTTGGGCTGTCTGTTTTAAGCAGATTTATGCAAAAACTACGACAATAGATCCTATAAAATTTTGGTGAATGTAGGTCAAAGGTCAAGGTCACATATTTTAGCAATGAGACGAGACAGGGAAAACTAGGTAAAATGTGTACAGGGGGGGGGTTGTTGTGCTGGGCACGACTTGTTTATTTTGTATTCAGTACACAATAACTTATTTAATGCATTTCCTGGCAAAAATTTCAAGTACCCCTTTGGTTTGTTGAAAGGGTTTCTTCAATAGTTTACCCCCAATTGAGAAAGACTCGTTCAGATAAACTGTGTAAGAAAACTGTGTAGAAGAAAAGTGACACATGAATTATTCTGTGAATTAAAAGGATTTTTTGTCAAACCAGTAAAAAAAAAAAAAAAAAAAAAAAAAGCACACTTCAACAGACCAAGTACTGAAGTGATGACCAGCAGGACATTTTACTATGAGGTACATGCAGTATTTACTAATGCAGGGGTTTGAATCTGGTGCCTCATCTGGGGGGCACCAGATGACTTCAGGGGAGGCACAGTGGGAGAAAAAAAAACTGAATAAAAACATGTGGTTAATTAACTACTACATGAGAGGGGCAACATCACACCTGATGTGAAAATGAATGAAAATGTTAAGATGTGTTAAAGAGAGACATTAAAAATATACACAGATGTATTTAAAAATGTTTAAAAACACATAAGTTGTTAAGATGTCTGAAAAGAGACATTTAAACACACACACACATAATCGTCATGTGATGTAATGTGTCATGAGATTATAATCAAGTAGGTACTGGTTAATGAATCTAAACTTTTATCTTTATTAAATAAATAAAATAAAAATAATAATTCTACTTTTTTTTTATTAATTAAATAAAAAATGTAAAAAGTAAAAAAAAAAAATGAATACAATAACAATAAATAAAACAATAATGATAAAATGTAAAATTATTTCAATACAAAAATTATATAAATGAATGAATAAATACAACAACAATAATTAAAAAATAAACAAAATAAATACTATTTGTTTAAAATAATAATAAATAAATATAAGTACAAAATAATTTTAAACAATACATACAAATAAATCCCTTTTTGGGTTTTTAAAATAAACACATCTTCAAGCCTTTGAAAAATACATTTTTCACTTTTCCCTCATGCTTTATGGGGACTTCCCAAATTAATGTATTTATATAGGGCTACATCATTTCTATTTTGCTAGTGGGGACCTTTATTTATATTTATACATCATGGGGACCTGAATTTTGGTCCCCATGATGTGACTGTGTAAACATATCAATGTTCCCATAAAGATACACACACACACACACACACACACACACACACACACACACACACACACACACACAGGTGTTAACGTTTGTTTAAAATAAAAAAGGTAAAAACATACAAAGATGTTCAGTGTTTTAAAAATATATTTAAGCACATATAGAGATGAAGATAAAGATGTTTAAAATGATAAAAAAAAAATTATGATTAAGAAACAATAAATATAAAAAAAAGCTAAAGGTGGAGGGGTGAAGGGTGGTGTTGGTGGGGGGGGGGGGGGGGGGGGGGTGCTTTTCTGTTAATTTAGGGGAGGCTCACTAACCTTCAAACCGCCTGTACAAATGTAAATTACAACAAAGTAATTCTAATAATGAAAAAAAAAAAAAAAAAAAAACTTGCATTTGTAACGATGCTGAATCTAAACACAGATGAATATACTGCAGTAGTCCCTTCAGTCCCCTCCAGGTTAAATGGACAAGTAAAGGTGTGTTGGAACACTTACCCATACCAGTAGCGTGGGTCACTGGACAGACAGTGGTTTAGGTTTCGCTGAGCCAGAGCTTTCTGCTTGTTCAGAACAAACTCCTGAAGAAGCATCTTTACCTCAGTACTGGCCACTGCACCTGACACACACACAGCAGGACAGTCAGTTCAGTCTGTTAGACACACACACACACACACACACGCACACACACACACACACACACACAGGTTTCCATGTCTCATGAGGACCAGGTTTTTAATCATCACTTGTAGGTAAAAATAGACATTTGGTTCAAACAGTTCCTAGTGAACCTTTGGGTTTGCATTCCCACAGGCCAGTAGGAACCATGGTAGGGGGAGGGGCCAATGTCACACGAACGTCCTCGACACTGACATATTCTTTAAGCACTAAATTCAACAATCACACAAGGAGGTAGAAGACAGCGCTATTATAAACTAGAATAGAGAATGAGGAGGCCACAGTGTTTATGTTCTGTGTCGCTGGAATGTTAAACGTGGTCAAATAAAGCATCTAATATTAAGAGTGGAGGAGTTTACAGAGAGTTAGGAGATGAAGAATCCAGTACAGTAGGTTATACTACCACCTATGTTAATTTTATACTGCTCCACAAAGTAAAAGGCAGTAACTGCACAGACACCAAACTGAGAAAAATGACCTTATCGTTGTAGGTAGATTATTGGACATGAGACAGTTATTGTTATTACATATATATATATATATATATATATATATATATATATATATATATATATATATATATATATATATATATATATATATATATATATATATATATATATATATATACATAATATACATATATGGATTCATTTTGATAGTGTTTAGTGACTGGGAATTTAGACTTTTTATGTCATAATTTGGACTTTTTATCTCATAATTTTGGCTTTTTTTTTATTTTATTACATGACAGAGAATGATTTGAATGTTGCAAAAAAACACTATAACTCATTTTCACCAAAAAATACAGTTACTGCCTTTTTGCTTTGTAGGACAGTGTAGCTCTAACCAACATCCATATTAACACAAAAAAAAGAATCACATTGTCGATCTGTTCATCACACACTTTCTCTGTATTTTTTTTCCAACACACAGCTGACACTACACAGATGGTATTAAAGATAGTGGTTCTGCAAGATGAATTAGGTGTGGTCTCGGCTCTACCAATCACCTACGTCATATAGTTATAGAGAGCTAAAAAAGACCCTGCCTTGTAGGAGCGAAAAATATTCTAGGAACTATATATAGCTCCTATGCTATGGGAACACGGGGAAAAAGTTCCAGGAACTGAAAAGGTTATAGGAACTACAAAAGGTTCCTTACAGTGGGAAAGCACCTATAGACTTACACTGAACGCCTCTTTACGTAGTTCTGCAAAAAACACACTGTGCCTTATATATATGGATTCATTCTGGTAGTGCTTAGTGACTGGGAATTTAGACTTTTTATCTCAATTTTGGCTTTTTATCTCATAATTTTGACTATTTATCTCATAATTTGGACTTTTTATCTCATGATTTTGACTATTTATCATCATAATATTGGCTTTTTATCTGATAATTTTGACTTTTTATGTCATGATTTTGTGTTTTTATCTCAGAATTTTGACTTTTTATCTGATAATTTTGACTTTTTATCTCAGAGTTTTGACTTTTTATCTCATAATTTTGACTTTTTATCTCATAATTTGGACTTTTTATCTCATAATTTTGGCTTTTTATCTCATAATTGTGACTTTTTTTATTTTATTACATGACAGAGAATGAGTTGAATGTTGCAAAAAACACTATAACTCATTTTCACCAAAAAAATACAGTTTCTGCCTTTTTGCTTTGTAGGACAGTATAGCTCTAACCAACATCCATATTAACACAAAAATGGTCTGTTTATCACACACTTTCTCTGTATTTTTTACAACACACAGCTGACACTACACAGATGGTTTTAAAGATAGTGTATAGACTTACACTGAACGTCTCTAAAATATAGTCAGATTGTTTTTTCTTTTCTTCACCATGACTTATTCAGGTTTTATCTATTTTATTCTGACCTTCGAATGGTCGGTCTTTAATATTTTTTTCTCCAATAGTTTTACCTCAAAGACAATAAAAGCTTCGGTGTCTACCAGGTTGGATTTATGGTTTTTATTAAATACAAACATACTTTTCCTGGCAGACAGCTGCACCATAGTTGTAGTTAACAGCTTCCACTTAAGGCTACAGAATGACTTCATTACACAACACTGAAAAGTAATGAGCCTGAATACTGCCTCAGAGTTGACGGTATTTCAGTAACTCTCACCTTGAAAACACACATCATGAGTTACACTGAAACCTACGTCTCGCATCAATTACCACCCTCATTTCACAGCTACAAACAAAGGGCCCTGGGACAGCTGAGAGGAACACAAAATGGGTAAACTGTCAAAGCAGAACAACAAAGGTGTGAAAAAAATAGGTGTTTGTGTTGAATGTTATCATTGGAATGTAACTGTGGCAAAACGACAGAGAAAAGAATCACATAATAACTGGTAGAGTGTGAATCCTAACGATAACACTGGTAAAGTAGATATGTGACAACAACTCATATAAAGTCACTAAATCACAGCGGAGCCTGAAGTGCTGACATCCCAATATGTCCACTTCACCACAGAAGCAAATTGGCTTTTATGAGACTGCCTTCGATGCAATTTAGTGCAGTACTTAACAAAGCTTCCTCTGTTTACAGCCTAGTGCTCTTTCCACAGACGTCAAACTGGAGGCTCCCTTTCAGCCGGATAAGAACGACTCACTCGGTTCACTCTACTGGCACACAAGTTCCACTCACAGAAAAATATTCAAACCGAAAGGTCTCTTTGCTCATCTGTGACAGCAGTTTTAACACTTTAATGCATGAATTATGATAACGTTAGTCAAGATATATATATTTTTTTCTAAGTGTTTTCATTCGTCTTTAACCCTGTGTTGGTCAGCTCAACCGTTTGGTAGAGGTAACTTTGAACTTTGATATCTAATCTAAATTTAAGTCCTTTGACATCAATGATATATTCAGTTCATGCTAGTATATATATATATATATATATATATATATATATATATATATATATATACCACCAAGGAAGAAGATCATAACCGTGACAACACCCCTGCTATGATCTTTTCTTTTAGACACAAAATTGCAGGAAAGTTTCATTTTAAATTTTTTTTAATTAACTTTAACACAGTCTATTTTACATAAATAATCCTCATCATGTTCCAGAAATACTTTGCTATTCATGTAGTAATGTTTTGAAAACATGCTGAACCAAACAGTAGAGATGATAGTAAAGGGTCATGAAATACTTCCAGCTCACCTGTAAACCATAGCATCATTATGAGTCTTCTGCTGAACTGATGAGGAGCTGATTATTAACTCTTGAGGGTCAGTGCTGAACCATCACCAAACTAAACCATCCATCATTCTGAATGGATGGTTTAGTTTAAATTCAGAAAAATTCAACCACTTTCTGTCTTTCTTTCTTTCTTTTTTTACTAAGTTTTGTTCATGGAACAGGAGTGAAAAGGCAATTAATTTAGAAAAACACAAAATTAAAACAGCTGGGAGCAAATTTCAATACTAATTCTCTTTTTTTCCATGTTACTTACAATTTTGTCAATATTTATTAGTTTTTGCTCATTTTGTTTATTTTTCTATATTTTTTGTTTTTTTTCTTTAATTTTCTTCTATCTGTGTCTTAATTTGTTCATGTTACTAATTACTTTTGTTAGTTTATTATTCATTTTATCGATGACTTTTGTCATTTCTGTTCATTTTGTTGCTTATTTTAGTCTTTTTTCGTCTTTAGTCTCTATCTAAAACATGCAGGACACTGGCCCTCGAGGACCGGAGTTTGACACCTGTGTGGGAGAGGAATTAGCAAATTCAGAATTAAGATTGGAATAAACCAGTAACTTTATACGGAATAAGTTTAATTCTGAATTATCATTTTCAACTGGAATCAGGTATTTATATGGTCATCTTAAAGCAGAATTAAACAGGAATAAAAGCTCCCATGTAAACAGGGCTAATGTCTTTATACCATGTGAGTGTGTCTGTGAAGTGTTCTCCAGATGTGGTTCTGTCAGTGGTGTGTGTTTGTCATGTGGATGTGTCTATATTTGTCCAGATGTGGTTCTGCCATGGTTTCTTCTTGAACGTGCGAGGTCGGGTTGTTCTGACCGAAGGCTGCAGTCTCTCTGACACCTGCTGTGTTAATATGAGACACTCTGAGCAAACCCTACACACTGCGCCAGTTTGAGGAAGACACAAAGGAAATGAATGTTAAAGTCATTTTAGTTCAGGGGCCACATACAAGCCAATAGGATCTGAAGTGGAACAGACCAGTCAAATAATAAGAGTGAAAAAAGTGAAATTATATTATGAAAATATTTGTACATTGTTTGTTTGTATGTTTTAATGACCGACCGACCGACCGACAGACCGACAGACAGACAGACAGACAGACAGACCGACAGACCGACAGACAGACAGACCGACCGACAGACCGACAGACCGACCGACAGATAGATGCACATAAATGATAAACTAAGATGTAATATTGTTAAAATCGCACTTATTTGTCTTACAAATGTTTATGTTGTTAATATTTTTTCATGTTATGTTCGTGTACAGTTCATAGATGAAAACATTTTCATTATAGAATCTGACTTTTTTTAAGTAAAAAAGAGAGTAAACTTTGACGTTAACATCACTTATAAATTCTTATCTTATTATTTATATTATTTGACTGGTCCGGCCCGGCCCACTTTAGACTAGACCATATTGGCCTGTATGTGGCCCTGAATAAAAATTAGTTTGACCCCTGATGTATAGGTTATCATGACAGTATTTTACTGCGCTGACCCACTTGAGATTGAATTACAGCAAATATTATTTTATTAATTGCCAACTATTAACCCTATTAAAAATACCTTTGAGTTTAAGTGTAAGACCTAAAATAAATGCCCTATGCTCACTTTACAGAATTGACCTTTGACCTTTATTTTGGGGTACTGTCATTTATAAATGACTTTGTCCCATTAGGGTATATATTTTTAATTAATTCTTCATGTAAAAAACAATTGATAAAATAACAAGAGCTTCATTATCCATGAACATATTTGACTGAAAAACAGAACATTTAATTTCAGAATGATTCTAAAATCATGAAAAATATATAAAAAAATATTCATGTCAGTTATGAATTCTGAAAAGTTGATAAATATAAGGTTGAATGGACGACGACAAATGAAATGTGGTTCAATTAAGTGTCATTATTTTATGAGTGAAGTAGTATTTTATTTTTTACTTTTTAACTGTTTTAAAGAAGGATTTGTATATTTCTTCTTATGAAAATTATTATTAAAAAAGTAAAAAAAACTGTTTAGGCTATTTAGTAAAACATTTTTATTGGTATTTATGTGTGTTTTATAGTTTAAAAATGGACTTACTCATGCATATCGTTAGCCTCATACCATAATTGCCTAAGTCAATTTTCGGTCAAATTGAGATTTTTGCAGAAGTTTACTCTCCTACCACTGCTGCATCATCCTGTCTTTCTGCCTATGTCATTGACCAATCAGAACAATCATAAAAAACAAGTGCAAAAACATACCTGCCCAAGTCATTCATTTGACTTAGGCAGTTTGAATGTATGCAAAATGGCAGAAAAAATGGCAAAATGTTCTCAGAAAAACTGCCTAAGTCAAAGGCATTATGCGCCTAAGTCAATTTTATTTCATAAAACAAATGATGTTGGGTTTTGCTCTTTTTTCATACTTTTTTTCTCATCTACTTGAATGTTCTGTGAAAAAAATCAATAAAAAATATGGATGTGACTTTTAGAAAATGTGTTTTTTTCTCGTTTTCCGAAAACACAAAAAAAATTACTTAGGCAATTATGGTATGAAGCTGACAATATGTCTCCTCTACTTTTTAAATTATAAATAATCTTTGATTTTATTAGTTAGACAGAAGTTTAAGTCACACATTTATGGTACAATATGATTGGTTAGAGGCTTGTGTTATTTTTTTTAAAGCTGTTTTTTTTTACGCATCATTTATAAATGACATTGTCACCTAGAGGGTTAAATCATAATTTCTCAAATAAAAAAGACAAAATGATCTTCTTGTGTTTTCATCTTTTCATCTTTGACAGTAACCTGAACATCTTTGGCTCATGGACCAAAACTAGATGGTTTTAATTTTCTTGGTTAATATGTGGATCTCTGTCAGGCAGTGTTGGGAAAGTTGACCTTGATTAGGAACTAGTTCAAAGTTCAATTCAAGTTACTCAATATGAATTAGTTCAGTTCATCGTTCATTCTTCCAAATTATGAACTAGAAGTTCATGGATCCCAAAATTAACTTTTTCGTTCTTTTTTTTGTGTTATTATTGTAAACTTATTATTAACCGTTCCTAACGTTATCCTGACCGTAGTCAGGAAATCAGGGGAAAATGCCGAAGTAAGTACCTTACCCCGGGGTTAACTTCCCTCTGCAGGTTCTTAGAACACAAGGAGCGGTTTCAGTGAGCTTCAATGTTTATTTCCAAGAACGAGACAACACCTGCTCCGGACACCGGTCACACGCTGTACATTTAACTCTTTTTCTCCACTCCCAAAAACTCTCTGCACCTCTCTCTCTCTCTCTCTCTCTCTCTCTCTCTCTCTGCCCCGCCCAAAACACTTCTTATTGGCTATTCCACAATATTATGTTGCCAACATTAGTTCAGAATAATACAAAAATGACATCTATGATAATGCTGTGTTTTGATCCCATTTTATACCTTATAGGACTCAATAATTACAACGTGATAAGAACAAAATGTGAACTAAATAAGAGCACAGTTCAATAAATGCCAGAATAACCGCGTTCACAAGTTCCCGTTCATTTGGCAAAAGTGAACGAGTCGTTCACGTTCGTCAAAAATATGATATAGTTCGTGAACGATCGTTCAATGAACTCGTTCAAGTACAACATTGCTGACAGGTGAGTGGTCTACTTACTCTCTTGGCCCCTCTCCTTGTGTTTCAGCTGCTGTAGTTTGTGTTCTCTCTGCTGCTTCTCCAGCTCTTGTTCATGACGCTGCTGCTCCATCTTCCTCTGATGCTCCAATAACTCCTGTTGATGTTTCAGTGCCAGTAAATCCTGTTGGTGCTGTTGAAGGAAGAGTTAACAAAGTAAATGTACACTCTTGCATATTTCTTCTTAACGACGACGCGTTCTGAAAGCATGGTTTAGTTTCAATATTCAGAAAAAAAATTTAGTTTTTTTTTCTGAGTTTGGTTCATGGATCTGAAATATGGAAATAAATACATGTTAAAAGCAACTGATTTAGAAAAAAGCCGAATTAAAATATTATTTATTTATTTGCACTTACTAATACTTTTGTTAATTTTCTTGCTTATTTTGTTTTAGGTTTTTCTGAATTTAATATTGTATTTTATTATTTTTCTTCATTTTTGTGCCATTTGTGTCTTGTTTTGTTCATGTTACTTTTTATTTTGTTGGTTTATGATACATCTTTGGTTGTTTTTGTCCATTTTCTTACTTATTTTATTAGTTTTGACATGAACGGCTAAACTCTCAGCAGTTAAAGGGTTAAAAAAAAAACATTAGTACTTTCTGCAACAGTACATGGAAAATATATGGCTTCACTTCAGAAAGAAAAATAGGACCAATAACCCTGTATTTCACGTATTCTCGCATGTTCTATCAAGAAAGAATAACAAGTTGAATTTGCAGGGTTGTCAGTTTCTGCTGCGGTGTTAAGAGTCCTGTGGTTTTGATGTAAGAGATTATGAAGCCAATAGAAGTGGGTGATACTTTCACTGGAGGATAACTCGTCATCTCTACCATCTCATCATGTACCATCTCTGTTTGAAAAGCCAATAAAATATGGTCCATGATAAGTATGGCAATCTGTGTGTCATTCATTTTTTCAAAATAAAACCTAAAATAAGACCAAAATACAACTTGTGTCTTCATTGTTTGTTTCCAAAACCAAATTGGAAAACTGGATAGTGATGAGTTTTTTCAGTTTTCCTTTTTATGTTTAAATGAATAATAGAAAAAATAGATAGAAAAATAGATGTTTCCCCTTTTATCCAATGTTGACCTGAAGCAAGTTGACTAAATCAGAAATGAATCTTAACAACTGAAAGAGACATGGCCACTAAACTTACAGATCATTATGTTATGATATGACACCAATTTTCTACGTCGTCATATCTTCAGGTCTTAGGGTGACTGTCTTAGTTTCCTCAAATAGGACGCAGGTTTCCATCTTTGTCACTGCGGGTCACGGTCACTTCCACTTTACTCAACTTGCTTCAGGACTTTCACTAAGTGAAAGTTCCCTTTTATGAATCCAATGACAAACAAGCTATAGAATCAAAAATATAATTAGGATAAAAATATAGTTTTCTCTTATAAATGTGGATGTGTCTGCCATAAAGCACTATACTGTAACTTCCCATTTGGACGAAGGACTAAACTGAGCATGTGCAGAGTGAATTAGGTAAGTCACCAGTTGTTCCTGATTGGAGCAATTGCAAATGTTGCAGTGTTTACAGTGTCCCCAGTCGTCCCTATATTAATAATACAAAGGAGCGTCTGCAGATTGAACCTGTGACATAGACAGGAAGTGACCAGACATGGGGGTGTGTGTTGGGGGTAAATAGTTCATAAGATGAAGGGTTTGGACCAAGGGGGGAAAGTGGCCCATTTGTCAGAGCACACCCAGGAAGTAGGGTCCATTATTTTTGGGTGGGGGGTGGGGGTTCGGGTTCAGAGGAATGAATATGTAGTGCTTGTCAGAGCACCCATGTGGGGTGGGATTTCAGAGTGGGACTTGTGGTCAGAGCGCATGTGGGGTGGTGGTCTGGGTTTGGTGCAGGGCTCGGTCCATCCACAAAGGGGAGGTTAGAGTTTGTGTGTGTGTGTGTGTTTGTGTGTGGGGATGATAGCATGGGTGTCAGAGCAGGTTTTATTCTTCCTCTACTGTAACTCTCAAATCCATCCACCCACCCACCCATCCATCCATCCATCCATCCGCCCACCCACCCACCCATCCATCCATCCATCCGCCCACCCACCCACCCATCCATCCATCCATCCATCCATCCATCCATCCATCCATCCGCCCACCCACCCATCATTCCATCCATCCATCCATCTGCCCACCCACCCATCCATCCATTCACCAACCCACCCATCCATCCATCCATCCATCCACCCATCCATCCACCCACCCATCCATCCATCCACCCACCCACCTACCCATCCATCCATCCATCCATCCATCCATCCATCCATCCATCCATCCATCCATCCATCCATCCATCCATCCATTCATCCATCCATCCACCCATCCATCAATCCACCCACCCATCCATCAATCCACCCACCCATTCACCCACCCATCCATCCATCCATCCACCCACCCACCCATCCATCCATCCATCCCAAGGTATTCCCTAGACTAACCCAAGAGACATTGTCTCTCCATCATGTCCTAGGTCCTCCCTGAGGCCTCCTCCCAGGAAGCATCTGAAACAGATGTTCAAGCACCCTTTGTTCGTGAGGCCGCCCTGCAGAGGAAACTCATTTGAGCCACTTGTATCTAGGATCTTGTCCTTTCAGTGATGACCCCAAAGCTCATGACTATAGGTTAATTTTTGTTTTTCTAGATATTATACTGTTTTGCAACACAAAAAAAACCTTTAGCTGAGAAAAGTAAAAAATAGTGGAAAAAATGACAAGTTCCCTTTGGCATTTGTTGTTGGACCCTATACATTAAAAACACTAAAATGTTCTGCTTCATTTGTTGACTTTTGTTAATGTACTGTATCTACCCCAGACACATATTTAGGAACTCATACAGCCAACTAGATATGTGTTTGAGCCATGATTTAATGGATAGAAATGATTTATTAAACTATACTTGTCTAGATGGAAACAATTTTCACTTGAAAATTCTTAACACATTCTGACTCTAGGGATAAATGCTAAACTGTGAATCTATGATCAAATGACAACCTATCAAACGATGATCTATTTTCTATGATGTCACCCACAGTCCACTAAAGCATGACAGCGGACTGGAACGATATTTTCAGCCAAGACTCATCATACTTAGTGGCTGAGTTTGTGCTCATGATAGCACCACTGAGGCTTTTAGCAAAGTGAATCACAAACAAACACAATGATTTCCAGTGCCAAGCTTCACAAAGATTTGTCAAAGCATCAAAATACTGCGATGAGAGAAAATGTCAATGTAGTACATCATCACAGTCCACTGTTTCCTCTGTCCTTCAGAAGGTGGAGGTGGTTGTATCCTCACATTCAACTCAACCACATAAATACACTGACTGTACACAACCACCCAAACAAACCAATAAGGACATGAATATTAGCTGTGATGTGTCCAGCCTTGACCATCCGCCTCACCTTGATGTGTTCCTGCAGCTGAGCTTCATGTTGCCGTGACAGTTGCTCATGTTGCCTCTGGAACTCTGCAATGAGTAGCTGTCTCTGAAGCTGCTGCTTTTGTTTGAGGACCACCAGCTCCTTCTGCAGGTGATGCTCCTGGTGGCCTGGAAAAGGGTTTGAGACATGGTTCAGTCAGTGTGTTGAGAGAACAAACATGTGCAGTGACCAGCTGTAATACAACCTTTAACCACAATAACAGCCCTTCACAATAAGAGTAGGTAAACCACGAAAAAACAAACCTCCGCCAAGGCTAATAGGGTCACAGCCAGAGATAAGGTCACAGTGAGTGAGTGGATCTAACCTCTATAGCTGTTAGATTGTATGATTATCTGAACCGTTGACCCTGAAAACATACCTCTAGTTCTTTAAGTCTTGTGGATACCTTTGACAGCTTTGACGATATTGAGCAAATCATATTTTTCTATAATGGCGGTTTTCTTCAGGATCTAACCTCTATAACTGTGATTTTTGTAAGTGAATTGTAAAATGTGAAATGTGCATTATACAAGACATGAAATTTGAAAAATGTGTCCATTGTAAGTAAATGGGAAAATCTGAATTTAGATCATTTTTGGATCCAGATGGTTATCTGGATCATCCTGAAAATTTAATGAGAACTCACTTGGGTTAATACCTATCTCCGAAATTATTTTAAGAGGATCCCCCCAGAACCAAACCAAAATTAATACCTTCTTTGTGGAGGTAAAAAGTACTGCTGTTAACCTACAGATGACCAAGAACACCGTACAGCAACGGACCAACGGACAGGGGAAATTCATGTACGTTCATTTTATAACCACAATTATACACATATATATATATATATATATATATATATATATATATATATATATATATATATATATATATCACAACTTAATATATTTAATTATTATGAACATTCAGGTTTACAGTGTGGAGTGGGCAAGTCATCTGCTGCCACCGTTGGGGTGCTGGTGGGAACAGGGTGAAATATCATAGATTATATTATATTATATCTGTGGGTGTGGGCGGGTGCGGGACAGAAACTTGCGGGATTGTGGGTGTTGGGGGTTTATGAAATAAAGCCTGAAAATACTGATCATCTACAAACCCAAAACTAAAACAACAAATCTTAAGAACCATAAAGACTGAAGTGAAATCAAAACCCTGTTTAAACAAAACAAACAAAACCCAGACAGACCCAGACAGACCCAGTCAGCCGGTGTCGCGGTGTGCGTTTGGATGCACATTTAAGAGAGAGGAGAGGCGCTAATGGTGGATCTGGGGGAGGGGGCTTACATACATTGTTTATATTGGTCGCCGCAAATTATACAGAGCGTGGGAATCACCTGTCACGATAAATCCATATTTCAATTATAACTCCTGGTATTGTCTGTTATTAAAATCTTTCTTTTTCGAGGAAGTTGGAGGCTTTTCTTCTGTCTCTTCAGTCGCCTTCTCCTCTTCGAAAAGAAACTTTCCAAAGACATTTGTTTTTTACTTATTTTGCTAACATATGGGTGACATTTTTGGCATTCGAGTGACAGATGTAAGAGAATCTGGTCATTTTTCAAAATAAAAGATTGTTCAGACTCGGATAATAAATATAAGAGAAATAATTAATTACCGGTACCGGGGTTTGGAGACCACTGCTCTAGACTGTTTAAGACTGAAACAGAGGCTGTTGTGAGTATTCACCTGTAACCCGCCCATGGCTCGACTCAGAGGAAGCGGTGGAGGCTGGTGGTGTCGGGTGAGACGGGGGAACCAGGCCAAAGGGGCTGTGCTGCTGCTGCTGCTGCTGCTGTTGCTGCTGCTGCTGCTGCTGCTGCTGGTGGTGATGGTGGTGGTGGTGGTGGTGGGGGTCCACTATGCGTAGGTCCATGGGAAGGATGGCTGTGGTGGTGGGGGGCACCGGCGTGGGCAGTGCTGCTGGTCTCACATCCACTGGAAGAAGACACAAACACAGGGACACTCAGTAAAACGCAGTACTTTCCACTTGTGTTGTTAGAACGAACCAAGCAAATCTATTTACATACAGTTAAACACGAATCACATAAGCATGTAAAGGGAAATTGAACTCTGCAAGGCCTTTGAAGAGCACATGAGCAGACACTCTAATCCAAATAAGACTCACAAACACTTGTTACATCAGTGTTTGGACACTGGCCTGGACTGGACAGATCATCAGTGCTACTGTATGTTCTGTTCTCTGCTGGATGCAAGATGCCAGGCAGTGCATTATGGGAAGACGTACGCTATCATCCAAACACTATGTACTGAAGAATAACAACACACACACACACACACTCGTTTCCATGTCTCATGAGGTCCAACTTTGTAATCAAGTAGCCATTGGGTGGTGAGTGTAATTTTTTTAATATATATAAAAGAATATAAAAGAATATAATAATAAAAGTTTGAAATTTTAATTCCCCCAAAAAAAAGGCCTTAATGATTACATTTAAAAAATAGCAATTTAAAAATAATATAAATAACCTAATAATAATAATAATAATAATAATAATAATAATAATAATAATAATAATAATAACATACATAAATCATATAAAAATTAATTCAAATAAATGCATTTTAAAAATACATTAAAAAAGTAAATACATCTTAAAATCTTTTCAAAAATACATGTTTTGCTTTGCACCTGTTTCCCTCATGCTCTATGGGGACTTCCAGAAAAAAGACCTAATTAAAGTATTTATAGGCCCACATCATTTCTATTTTACTAGTGAGGAACTTTATTTATTTATATTTAACCCTTGTGAGGACCTGAATTTTAGTCCCGATAGTGTCAGAGGTCCCCATGGTGTGACTGTGTAAACATATCAATGTCCCCATATAGATAAGAATACAAGCAAGCACACACACACACACACACACACACACACACAGCACCGACACATGAAGGAACAGAGATTCATTTGACATGTACAGTATATGTGAAAGGAAACACTACATTTTGCGTAGTTTAAGTGTCGTGGGGACAGTCTGTATATTCTTCAGAGAATGAAGATGTGTCTAATTCTGACATAAATAGAACCAGTGGATATTCAAAAATTGCATTTTATATTTTTAAATCTTCTCTTAAAACATTTATACCTTTGGATTTTACTGTTTTAATCTATAATTATTATATTCATTCTTTTATGTGTTTCATTTTGTCATTTTCATTTCGGAATGTACATTTTTAAGGCCTTCCAAAATAGGTTAAATACTTCAAGCTTAAAATATATTAATGACTACCCCCTGGGATACATGTTTTGTGTTATATTTAATCTGCAGCATCTTTCAGTTTGATCTGAATAATCCAGTAAAGGGTTGTGTGTTAGTAGGCCTCTTATAGTTTAGGGAGGAGGGGTGTATTACTGCATTAGTAGTAATATGTGCAGTTGTTTTACATGTCAAACACAAGTGAACAAAACAACAGCTTACAAACTGTGGTAAAAACCTGACGTGATGGAAACAAACAAATAAAAGAAACACAATTATTATCATTATTATTATTGTGATAAACATGTATTTTTCTTTTCCTCTAACAAAATATTTTTATGTATTCTTTTTATTCTTTTATCATCAGAATTATTTTGAAAGTTCTATGTCGAGATTTGTGAAATATTTGTCATGTTACGATGGTAAATGGTAGTTAAAGGTACATGATAGAGTTGAGGGTCTCATCAAGGATCTACGAAAATCTGAGTAAAAAAAAAAAACTAAAAAGAAATAATTAAGTGAGAAAATCTCAGGCGGACATACAAAATATAAAATCAAAGAAATGAAGCAGTTGGAAGAGCTGAACATCACAATAGACACATCACAGGTCCTGCAATTATTTTTATTTTAGTATTTATTATATTATATATTTATTTGTATTCATTAATTTTACATTTTTAAAATTTGTAATATATTTGTCTTTATTTTAGTGATGTCAATAAAATAAAATATTTAATTGTGATTAATTACATAAATGCAATAGTTAACTAATAGTTAACAGTTTAATCACACATTTTTGTGTCATTGAAATTCATTGTAATACTCTTATCAATGTAGAAAAACAAATAGGCTTGATTTGTAGAAATGTTGATTTTTTTAAATTAAAAAACAAACAGTGTTATAGACACAAACATCTGCCTTAACATAATATATAATATAATAATAATGAAGGCTCAAATACAGCTTCTAAAAACAGGCTGATAGATTTTTTTCCCCTTTAACATGAAGTGATACTGTAGTGTAAAATAGTATGTATTTGTAAAATGCTTGGCATCTCTAATTAATTTAAAAAGTTATCGCGAAAAAAACAGTTAATCACAATTAACTAGATTAATCATGACAGGCCTGCTTTATCAGTGGGTCGTCCAATGACTGAAGGGTCAGCGGCTCGTGTCCCAGCTCTGTCTGTCCACATGTCCAAGTGTCCTTGGACAAAGACACTGAACCCTGACTTAGTCTCCCAGTAGGACTGACAGAACCTTAGGAACCTACTGGTGTGTGAGTGTGTGTGAATGGGTGAATGTGAGGCTAATGCAAAGTACTTTGAGCACCATGAAGGTGGAAAAGAACTATATAAGTGCAGACCAGTTAAATTTTATTTATTTTTAGTAAATTATTTTATTTAATTATTTCACCTACAAAAGGGACGACACTGAAGCATATGTTCTGTGATTTTATATATATATATATATATATATATATATATATATATATAGAGAGAGAGAGAGAGAGAGAGAGAGAGAGAGAGAGACAGACAGACAGACAGACAGATGGACAGACAAAACGATGAGAGAGACAGAAAGAGTGACAGAGAGTGAGAGAGAGAGACAGACAGAACAATGAGAGAGACAGAGAGAGAGAGACAGACAGACAGAGAGACAGACAGACAGAGAGAGAGAGAGAGACCGAGAGACAGACAGAGAGAGACAGAGAGAGTGAGAGAGACACGGAGAGAGACAGACAGAGAGAGAGGAGAGAGAGAGAGAAAGAGAGAGACAGACAGAGGAGTGATAGAGAGAGAGAGACAGAGAAAGAGAGAGACAGACAGAGAGAGAGTGATAGAGAGAGAGAGAGAGAGAGAGACAGAGAAAGAGAGAGACAGACAGAGAGAGAGTGATAGAGAGAGAGAGAGAGAGACATCATAGATATCGCTGGATAAAAATAATCAGATTGTAATTGTTTTCTAATATCGTGCAGCCCTACCTTATTCCTCCACCTGTTCAGATAACACTTTTGTCCTCATGCTCTCTGACACCAAACCTACCCAGGAATTCATTGTGAAACTTAACTTCCAATCTTAACAAAGACCTTTTAAAAATATAAAGTGAAAATGCAAAGACAGAGAACACACATACAAAGAACAAGTGTATAGTATTTGAGAAAAGAGATATTTCTATAAAATAAAAACAACTGTTTCCAGAGGCGTACATAAATACTAATATTATTCTTTTTGTTTCTGTCACTTTCATTCAGAATCAAAAACTTTGCCTTAAAACTGGAAAATAGATTTGACAAACAGAGATGAAACTTTTACTGAATCTGCATCCACACTGTTTTCTGGCAGGTTTGATTTATTTTCACAAACAACATGTAACACCAGCTGTGTAGAAGTTTTTTAAAAGTTAAACCCACATTTTAGGTCCATGTCTAGTCTGTATGAAACCAGTATTTGTGTTTGATATGTGAGCCCACCATCCAGGCCCCTTGTGTATAATTCTTTTCCAGATCAATAACGTGCTCCGTGGAGGGCCATCCTGCACCGTGCCAGTTATCAATACGCTACCACCAGCCAATCACACGCGTGGCAGCCTCCCCACTGACCAATGGGGCGGTGGATGGACTGGCAGGTCTTCAGTGTGACAGCCAATGGTACACATGGTACTAGGCAGGTTTGGAGTGCAGTGGGAAACCTGACACCACCCACTGGGACATGAGGGCCAGGCTGAAGGGTGTGGTCCAGGCCCAGACAGGCTGGAGCTGATCCGATGTGGAACCACAAGCACCAGTAAAGACTGCTGCAGCGATAACGGAACCTTATCAACGGAGCCACAAAGGTGTCACACTGTAGTACCAGTACACACACTGGTAACTAATGCATATTACTACTGATACATAGTACTACTGATGCATAGTACTACTGATGCATAGTACTCCTGACGCATAGTACTACTGACACACAGTACTACTGATGCACAGTACTACTGATGCATAGTACTACTGATACATAGTACTACTGATACATAGTACTACTGATGCATAGTACTCCTGACGCATAGTACTCCTGACGCATAGTACTACTGATACACAGTACTACTGATACATAGTACTACTGATGCATAGTACTACTGATGCATAGTACTACTGATGCATAGTACTACTGATGCATAGTACTACTGATGCATAGTACTACTGATGCATAGTACTACTGATACATAGTATTACTGATACATAGTACTACTGATACATAGTACTATTGATACATAGTACTACTGATGCATAGTACTCCTGATGCATAGTACTCCTGACGCATAGTACTCCTAACGCACAGTACTACTGACGCACAGTACTACTGATGCATAGTACTACTGATGCACAGTACAACTGATGCATAGTACTACTGATGCACAGTACAACTGATGCATAGTACTACTGATGCACAGTACAACTGATGCATAGTACTACTGATGCACAGTACAACTGATGCATAGTACTACTGATGCACAGTACAACTGATGCATAGTACTACTGATGCACAGTACAACTGATGCATAGTACTACTGATGCACAGTACAACTGATGCATAGTGCTACTGATGCACAGTACAACTGATGCATAGTACTACTGATGCATAGTACTACTGATGCATAGTACTACTGATGCATAGTACACTGTAAACCCGAATGAATCAATTTTTGTTGCTTTAAATGATCCTTTCTTTGCTTTTAATTGATCAAAATAAATTAAATCAATCAATCATGTTTTATTTGTCATTCTTCTTTTATTGTATCTTCTATACCAGGGGTCTGCAACCCTGGTCCCAGAGAGCTGCTATCAGGGGTACGTAATCCTGCGTGTTTTATATATTTTCCTCTTCCAGCACTTCAATTAATGATCAGCTCCTCGTCCAGCTCTACAGAAGCCTGCTCAGTTGGAAGAGCAGGTCATCCAATAACCAAAGGGTTGGTGGTTCGAATCCCGCTCTTTCCTAGTCAGCCTATTGTATCCTTGAGCAAGACACTTCACCCACTTGGCCTCCAGTGTCACATGTTTGGTGGTTTTCAGAGGGACAGTAGATGACTTCTGTCAGTCTGCACCAGGGCAACTGTGGCTACATATGTAGTTTACCACCACCAGAGTGAAAATGTGAGAGTGACTGAATAATGGAGTCACTAATGTAAAAAAAAAGCTAAATCTAATCCATGACTTACTTGTTACTCTGTTACTTGCTTTTGTTGTTGTATTAAAGCCTTATTGAGCCACATATGCACACATTGATTCTATTTCTATTTCACTAATTACCTTTAACTTTATCCACCCATTGAGTTTTCTACATCTTTAAACTCTTTCCCATTATTTCAAGTTGGGTTTTTTTTATGTTGTTGTTGCTGTAGTTTATCATTTTCCTAGTGAAATGGAAATAGAATCAGACATGACTATATTTAGACATTCCAGTACGGACCTGAATGAAAGAACTTGACCCATGTTTTGTTTGTTTGAGAGGTTAAAATCATGCAAGACGAAGAGGCTGTGATCATGGTCTGACACTGCTGATTCCAGGACCTTCTGACCTACTAATATGAATGCATGTCATCTCTGTACAGATACAGCATTAGAAAACACCACTGTTTGTTGTCCTCACTCTCATGAGTTTGTGCCAATTATATGTAATTCCCAAACATTGTGGTGAAGCTCCAGCCTACACACAAACAGCCTGTTTACAAACACGCAATAAGCAAGAAACAACAAAGTCAAACTAACAAACACTTTAGTTGGGGTCATCGAGTAGGTCAGTGGACTTTAAATCAACTGCCACTCCACTCACGGGGGCCCCTTTACTGGGATAGTGGCGCCAGTTCTTCTAGCACCTGCTGCAGTACAGTACATATTAACGGAAGCCCCCCCCCCCTTTTAATTAACGCCTTTCCTACTGTATATTTTCCCATAGTGGATAGTTCATTGAACTTTGAATGCAAAGTCCACCATTCAAACTTCCTCTAAATGAGCCTGAGCAGACACTCTCAATACCAAGCTATTTATGTAAAGTGTCCAACTCAATCAGCAGTGCAGAGTCCTTACAGAGCTGCACAAATGAGGCTTTACAACCAAATGTCACAGATTTCAACAGTAGATTCTACTCCAGTGCCTTCATATACAGCAGGGCATCCATCTGGGACAAGCCCTCACTGAGACAGACAGGAATTAATCAATTATATTATGTAATGTTTCATTTAATTTATTGGTTCACTGAGAAACTAATAAAGAATCTTCAACAAAACACAATACAGCACCGAAGCACCACAGATCTATTCTCAAATTAAGTCTATGGAAATCATTTGCATAAGCATGACATGATTATCACCATTAGGAATTGACTAATTAGGACCTTAAAAATCTATAGGTACTAAATCACTCTAAGGCTACGTCCGGATGAGTTCGATACGGGTTTAGTTTTGAAAATGTGTCTAAAAGATATTACGTAAAAATGGAACGGTTTCAGTAAAAATCCACGTCAGCATGCGGGCGAAACACTTGCTGAAAACGATGCAATTCACATGACACACCACTATGAGCGCTGTAAGCCAGTCCCACCGGATACAAGAGAACGATAGGAGAAGTAGTGTGAATGCGCCCACATCCCTTTACAATAATAACACTGCTAACACCCTAACCCATTCACCACTGATACTTGATGTTCGCTATTGTTACTGTCTTGTGAGGAGAATAAATGCTACAGGTGTGAGACTGCATATTTTTCTGGTCATGTGGTCATGACGTGGGTGCGAACACACATGGCTACTCATCAGGATGGACACGAAAACGGCACTGTATCTAGATCTTCCCACTCTGGGACCCATTTTCCAAAGAGTTCTTTTTGGGGTAATCATGAGACCGATCCCATTTTGACGAAAGGCCACCCCGTTAAGAAAGTACATTGGTTTCACGCTAACTCATCTCCGTGCAGACGGGGTCTAACCCCTAACCCATGAGCAGCCGACAAATAACAGCTGGTAAAAAGAGTTTAGTCCTATTCAGAGAAGCCTATTCATGTTTGCTTTACATGAAGGTAAAATGGTTCATCTGTTTGAAACAGTAGCTACGTTTACATAATGTTTTTTAATTCTGAATGATTTATTCAGAATAAAATCATTTGGCGTTAATGCTATTTCCTTTGTGTTTACATGGACATGTTAATTCCGAATAAAGGTTTACATGGAAACGGGTGTATTCTGCTCCAGTTAATTGGGATTTAAGAGCTGGAGGAACAGAGGGTTCTGATTGGAACGGCCACTTAAATTATGGATGTCTTCCTGTTTTGCATTTGTTTCCACTATCAAAATGGAAGACCAGATACTACATATGATGTTTGTATTTAATTTTGTGATAATTATGAAGCAGCAGCTCGACTGAATCAACCATAGGAGTCAATAAACTAAAGCCAGCAGCGTGGAATATGTGCGTCATTGCAACAGGACCAGGAGTATGTGCAGACTGACAGGAATAATGTTAAAGCAACAATTATCGAATTCGGAATTAAGATCGCAACAGACCAATGACTTCATTCAGAATTAAGTTTAATTCAGAATGATCATTTTCAACTGGCATTAGGTGTTAAACAGGAATAAAAACTTTCATGTAAACACGGCAAGTCTCAAGTTGGCTCAGTTGGTAAAGCGGGTCGCCCAATGACTGAAGGGTCAGTAGCTCTGGCTGTCCACATGTTGAAGTGTCCTTGGGCAAGGCACTGAACCCTGTAGGACCCCCATTAGGACTGACAGAACCTTAGAAACCTACTGGAGTGTGAATGTGAGGTTAATGTAAAGTGCTTTGAGCCCCATGAAGGTGGGAAAGCACTATATGAGTGCAGTCCATTTAACATATGTCTCTGGTTGCAATTTAAATTGTGATTGTTTTTCTTTTTAAAATATTGACATAAATACTGTGTAGGAACCAGCAACATTTTGAAAGTATAAATTTAGTATCAGTATCGAATGAAACCCTTCCAATATCCAACCCTACTCACCATAAATACAATCATTTGCATTTTATTCATTACAAATTGCCAAATGTATTCAATGTTTTATGTCAAACCAGTTGTGAATATTTTATCACAATCTTTAAGATGTTGCCATTTAAGGAAATAAGGTGTTTTTTGTTCACTTCAAGTTGGATCAGAGCCATTAAAACAGGTTATATCATCCAATCTGACAATTTTGTGAATATCATTTAGACTGTATTCATTTGAGGTCTGAACTCTTTATTCCAGAAAAGACCAACCGCATTTAATGAAAATCCAATGAGTAATTCACAAAAGCAAACAGTCCCACTAAAACTGCTGTAATAGTTGAAGAACACAAAAGGAACTTAACAGACCACATTAGAACATAGCTGTATACCACTGTAAATAGTCTACAGTATTTCTGTCTTTATTTTAAGCCTTTACACAGATTGAACAGTTTCGGTTTTTATGACCACTCACTCAGTATAAAAAAACTGATGACAGGACAAACACACAATACATCAAATTAAGGAAATCACATCCAGAACATCACTGTCTGTGACTAATCAGCAACTCTGTTCTGTCAGTTTCACATATTTTAACAAAAGGAAAGAACTTATTTTCACACACATACACCTACATTTGCATCCAGCTGTTCTACACTGTATATTATACTGTATGTAAGTGTATTATTAGCATATTATAAGTGTATTTGAACAGTTTTCTAACCTCTGGGTTTCCAGTAACACTTAAGTGAACTATCACTATGACAAACCAATGACAAATGAATGCCTTCATATTCCACCACATTGTCTGCGATGCTGTCTGGACAACAAAATGAAGTGGTTGTAAATAAGAATTTGAAGGATTATTTTTACTTAGAATTTTGTGAATGCTAAATTGGCATGGGTGTCGCACCCGTGGGCGACGGGGGTGTTGCAAAACCCCCACTTCTCCAACCAGATGATTTCATACCCCCCACTTTTTCCTGAGCTTATATATTGTATCGTTACTGGATCCAGGAAATGGACGGAGAGTTGGTCTCACCTACTTTTTATTTCAGAATAAACAGTTACTATCAGTCGCAATCACACCAAACAAACATCAATAACATTTCGGGGATGTTACAATATTTATGGTTTAAACTGTTTACCCGCCAGGCGGCACAACAGCATATTTAAATGAAGTGCACCTCAGTTTGCCGGGCGAAATGTAAACAACTTCTTCGTGGTGTTAGCAAACAGTCATCAACTAGTAAGTAATGAGAAATGTTGATGTTGTTAAACTAAGTTAACTAAGCTATGTCTTGTTCTGTGACATATACCCTAAGACAGTGGTTCTAGAACTTTTTTCAGTGATGTTCCCCCTGAGGAACATATTTTTAGTCATCTCCCCTGACATGGACAAAATATTTTTGTAAGAAAAAAGAGGAACAGTGTCTGTAAAATCAGTGTCAGATTTTTTTTTTTTAATCCAAATTATATCAGTTTTTAATCACATAATTTTTTACTTTTTATCTAATAATTTTTACTTATGAATTGAATAAATGTTTACTTGAGGAAAAACACATTTATGTTATTATTTTTGGACATATATTACTTTTTTAATATAACAATTTTACCAATAATGGCTAATTTTCCGATGACAGATTCAGAAAATTTGGCTTATGTGCCATAGGATAGAACACCCCCACATTTTAAATGCCTGTGACGCCCCTTTAAATTGATCATCAGTAAAGGGTAAAAACAGTTTGTATACCATAAAAACATGCACTAAGATCATGGGGGTGCAGATCCTGGATTTACACTCTCTGTGGTGCAGACAGATGATCCTCAAAGCTAGGGCTATCATCAAACATGAACCATGTTCTAAAAGAGCAGCTTTCCCTGATTCCCTCTGGGAGGCACTATCTCTTCTCTCCAGCAGAAAAACCCAATGGTACTTACATTTTTATATTCCTACTGCCATTAGGTGACTCAATATAAATGTGTCTGTGGCTCCATTTACATGACCCAAAATGATGACGAGCTCAAGTTTGGGAAGGGTAGTTGTAAAAGGTTCCACACAACCTGGACACATGTGGAACATGTAGACTGTCAGCCAGGGTAAGTCGAGATTACTTAAAACATTTAAGGCAATTTAAATTATTTGAGTAATGATCAACTAATTAATTGGTTTAAGTAGGTTAAAATTTTATACTAAAAGTATTGGACTTAAATTATTAAGTAGAAAAGACTAAAAGACAAGTTATTTGTACTAAAAAAGACAGTATCCTAGTGAATAAAGTAAAACTTTGGACATATTTTTAAAAAGTGGTGCTGTTTAAAATATTTACCTTAGGAATGAAATTAGAAATTTTGCTTGTTGGGAAATGTTTAACCTTTAGGGCCCAAAAAAGGAAAATGATTTGTTTTTACTGTCAACTACAGTACATTCACCAAATAATGTGATGCATATACACATGATGTGTATGTACAGTACCACAATTAACATAAATTAAAACATTTATTAAATTTTAGGCTTCAGTGACCACATTCAAATATACAACATAAGATTAAATAAATAGCTTCATCCAGAGAGTGATTTTTTTAAGTAACCAGCCAATCACATTCAAACACCTCACTTCAGTTTTTTCTAAACTTTTTCTAAACTCAATTTGATTAAAAAATAAATAAATAAAAATTCGTGAACAGTTAAAACTCATCACATTTTATGAGTAAAGTTCACTTAAATAGTTTGCAACAAAACATAATTTAAAAAAAAATTAAACCTTACTTATAAACTGTGCTTCTGAGGTAACAGTGTAGATGTTGAGGCACAGACAGAGGACAGACGAGCCCACAGTAAGACCCTAAAGAACAAAGTTTGAAGGCTATTGTGTATTTAGGGTCCTATGAGCTTTAAGACATAATGTCTTTTCCAAGTGGGTCTTGTTGCTTCAGAACCATGAAAGCTCTTAAGGGCGGAAGTCTGATAAGCTCTGCTGTTGACAGTACAGAGGAAGCAGTGTTTATCCCATGGAGTTTTAAGATTTCCCTTCTACAATCATAATTATGTCAAATCTGGCAAAACTCTGTGAAAGCCTCATCTGTGGAGATCATGTACACATCCATTACTGTTTTTCCCACTATGTCTGTCTAACTCTACTACCACCCCCCTTTCTCAAATGTCTCCATAACATTCCCCTATCATTGCAAATCCCAACCCTGAAGTGGCAGAAGCCCATGTATTCTCTGGTCCAGTAGGTCAGTAGGTGTTCAGATGTTAGTGTCTGGTACGTACTGATACTGGTCTGTTGAAGAGATGAAAAAACAGAGGAATATTTGTTGTCATAGCTGCCAAATAGCGATCCTAGGTCATACAAGGACTACCATTATGGGGTGGTCAAGGCTCAGTTGGTAGAGCAGGTCATCCAATAACCCAAGGGTTGGCGGTTTGAATCCTGCTCTGTCCTAGGCTATGTTCAGATTGCAGGGAAATGTGGCCCAAATCCAAATTTTGTTGCCATCTGACCTGTAAAAAAGACAGTCTGAGCAGCACAAAAGCCTTTTTTTTAAATCCAACGCAGGCCACTTTAATATGTGGTGCGAAATCCAATACGTATCCAATATTTTGCACGGCCATGTCCCATTTATCTGACTATTGCAGTTGCTCCCGTGATTGACAGAACAAATGTAAAGATCCAGAGGTACAATATTATGAGTTTAGGACTAGTTTAATGTATTTCAAATTCACACAGAAATGTAAAAATGTGACAATCCACAGGTTGACCTTTAGCACCACCAGGGCCAGATTAACACTTTCTGAGGCCCGGGGCTAATTATCAGGATGAGGCCTTTCATATTGTGTCCTATTGTGTCCTCACATAAAAACAAAAACATTAGCACACACAGTACCAATCTATGACACACTACCGTTTAAAGTGAACTGGTAATATGATTTCAATTCAATTCACCTCAGTTCAATCAATTTCAATTCAAGGGTAGCTTTATTATCATTACAGTAGTGTTGACAAAACTGACAGAATGAGGATGGAAAACAAAACATATCTGAATAAACCAATAGGCCTACTGGAAAATGTAGGGTAAAAAAGAAAGTAAGAATTTGGTGATTCGGTGACTTCGGCAAATCTTCCCAGAAAAGGTAATGAAATGTAATGTAAGTTACTTAATTTATAAAAATACATCCTGTTTTTGTAAACTCATCAAAAACTATAAAACAATGTAGGGCCCAGCTATGGTCTGCACATTGACTGTTACTCCAGGGAGTTAGGCATTTTTGTTGCATTTTTCCATTTTGTCGATACATTTCAAAATACACACATCTGGTTCCCAAGCAATAAGGCAGACGGGTAAATATGTGGTGCAACATGTTCGGGGCAAACACCTTAAAAACTATTTTAATGGAGCATGTTGAGTAGGCAGTGGCTGCCGTCAGCAAAAAACATGACTCACCAAGTGACTTCAAAAGGCCGTTTTCTGCTCTTATTATGTGTGAACTCATTAATGCGAGTCTCTTGCTTCTGTTTCTCCATTTCTGAGTAAGTGGCTAAACAATGTTTTGCTCAAGCATTGCTACTGACTTTTATAACTCCTTTCAGAAGCCGAAAAATTTTTATGTTCATGTGGTGGCCTTAATTCTTTTTCTGACCCATTAGCTTCGCATCTTCTCATGAACTTCTCCCCAACATGTTAAATCTGTCGATACATCTATTTCCGCCCCTGCCTCAGAATCAACAGGCTCATCTGCTACATTACCCACTGGTTCTTCTCCATCACTTGTTTCCTCACAGATTGCACTGCTAGCAGACTGGCTAGTTGTGCTGCAGGCTGACTACTTCCCATGTTGGGTAGTTTTGGTGTTTTCTGAAGTAATTCTGTCACTCTTTCCTTTGACCTGAAATTTTCTTTCGTTTTTTCCCTACTTCTATTAACATTGGTCATTTGACATCGGCAAATGGAGGGCTGCAGCCCATTCAGCTCATTCTTTTAATCCGGCCCAGACCACCAGTGTTTTCGGTCATCAGGCTGTAGATGCTAAACCTTCAACCACAGTAAAACTGTTTATAGTTGTTAAATAAGTTTTTCAACTGTGTAGAAACTTGGGCCCAAAATCAGATAGTGAACTATCTGTATGCAGGTCCAGAGGAGCAGGACCAGTGGGTAGCAGTGAATCTGGATAGTTCCTAGTATAAACGTATCCTTCATATCTCAGATCTTCTCCAAATACTTTCAGTCTGTCACATTGAATGTCTCTCTCCTCTTACTTTCGCCTCCATTTTATAAATTTTTGAAATCTTAAATATTTCCTGCACATCGATGCTACACTGTTGTCCATAGCAACCGCTAACATCTTAGCCTTCCACATATGTCACGTACTATGCCATATTTCCTCATCCGCCATTACGTCGGAGCCTCTTGGTCACTTCATGGACACATTCTGTTCACACTCAAGATTGATAAAAGTCGCATTTAAGGTGTAATATGAATGACCACACAAACAATCAGGTTTCAACTAAAAAAATCTAAATTGTGCTGCTGTGTAAACGTAGTCCTATTCAATCCAGTGTGTCCTTGGCTCCAGTGTCACACACACTGGTGTTTGGTGGTAGTCAGAGGGGGAATAGGTGCAAATTGGCAGCCACGTTTCTGTCAGTCTGCCCCAGGGTAACTGTGGATCCAAATATTTAGTTTGCCACCCCCAGAGGGAGAATGTGAGAATGAATGAATAATGGGTCACTAATGTAAAGCACTATATGAATACAATCCATTATTATTATTATTATTATTATTATTATTATTATTATTATTATTATTATTATTATTATTATACAATTACAGAGGTTTTCAAATAACCTTTGCCCCAATCCTGGAACCGCAGACATCCCTTCTGATATTTGATATTTAAGGCAGCATGTTAACTGTAATTATGTGACTACGTATCTCGAAAATAAATAGACATATGGCCCAGAGCTGAAGAACAAGCAGCTATGGAATGGAACCCAGCACTGAACCCCGCAAGCACAGGTGTTCACAGAGGAGGGAGGCAAACTCTACGGCAACCACAGGGACTTGTGGCTGGTCCAACAGGGAAGACGAGTGGGACTACAGATGGAGGATGACCTAACAGCGCTATAGCTGCTGTTCTACACTCAGCCTGGGTACAGTGATTTACTTTATGTCAAACAATTGTTTTCTGTATCAACAGAAAAGATTTAAGGGATTCAGAAGAAAACTAATTACAGAAAAAAATGTAATAACCATATTTTCATTAAGTGTACAACCACTTGAAAATGATATGCCTCATGTTTTAGTTACCAAACAATAGCTTTATAGCTTCAGAAGGTCTGGGTCGCCATGACAAAACAGAAGCTCAGAACAAACTTCCTACTCTTCTTTTTTTCTGTTTTAAGGAACCCTAATCCTAACTCTAACCTTGGAACTAGCCATACCCCTTACCCAAACCCTAACCCTAACCCAAACTAACCTTTACCCTAACCCTAACTTACCCAACCTTACAACTAACCCTAATTTATCCTGATCCTAAAATTAACCTAACCATTACCCTAACCCTAGAACTAACCTAACCATTACCCTAACCCTAGAACTAACCAAACCATTACCCTAACCCTAGAACTAACCAAACCATTACCCTAACCCTAACCCTAAACTAACCTAACCATCACCCTAACCCTAGAACTAACCTAACCATTACCCTAACCCTAGAACTAACCAAACCATTACCCTAACCCTAAACTAACCTAACCATTACCCTAACTCTAGAACTAACCCTAACCATAACTTACCCTACCCAGGTCATTCCATGTCAAAACATCCAGAGAAACAGACACTTCCTGGGTCACTCTCAGAAAATTCTCAAAAAAAAATCATACAGGTTCCTCTTGTGGACTTTTAGACCAACTTTTAGACCAATATCCTTTATAGTTTTGAAGTAAAAGTCTTCCAAAATTTGGGGTATTTTTTTTTCTATTATTATTTTGACACAGTTGCATCTTATCCAAATTTGATCTTCTCCCTGGCTCTACTTTTTCTCCTAGAATCAGAATCTATGCTCAGATTAGCTCCATCTCCCTTGGTTGATCCACAATATGGTTCCAAATTTGGTCAAAAAGCCAAAAATTGCAAATATGGTGATACAGTAGCTTTTGTCACACATCCTAAAATTTAAGGAGATGAAGCTTTAAACGTTTTTGTGACTATTCTGAATACATTTGACATTCCACTTTAATATTGTTTGTATGTTGGTTACAATGACAAAAAAGACACTTTTTTTTGTTCGGCAAAAAAAAGCCTACGATTCACCATGTGGACACGTGTTCACATCCTCCACATTTTTACCATAGACCAACTTTGTCAGAAAAAAAATGGAATAGTGTTCAGCCTAGCTTTTTACCACATTTTTTAAGATGATGTTAAATTTTTGGAGCCGACATTGATGCAAATTTAGCATTGCACAGCATCAGTTGACCACATTTATTCTCTTGGAAACAACTAAATAAAACACAACATCAATCCATGGTAATTTATTAAACAAAATCACAGTTTTATTAGAAAATTTAAGATACTACAAGAGACTCCACATTATGAATTCTTAATATGACGTAGAAAAAAGGGGGATATTGGTCTAACACTTGATATTATTTATTAGTCTATGAGAGGAACCTGTAAGAATTTTGTGAGAATCTGGGAGGGTCTGGATAATTTGACATGGAATGACCCAACACTAATATACACTAACCCTGGGTGTTAGTGTTGCCTCATCTGTGAATGTGAAACACAGTTAACAGAGAAGGAAGAGAACACACAACAGATAGGGAGTAGTATAGATGGGGTGTTCAGTTTGTTTCAGTGTGAAACTTCACCACTAGATAGATAGATAGGGATGTAACGATTAGAGATTTCGGTGCTATGATTATACTCAGGGAAATAATCATGGTTTCATAATTACTACAACTATTTTGTGGTGTTTTATATGTTAGAGTGTGGTAAATAGTAAATGTTCTGCACTTATATAGTTCTTTTCCATCTTCATGGTGCTCCAACCGCTTCACATTCACCCATTCACCCATTCACACGCACTCATACACCAGTAGGCTCCTAAGGTTCTGTCAGTCCTACTGGGAGACTAAGTCAGGGTTCAGTGTCTTGCCCAAGGGCACTTCGATATGTGAACAGCCAAAGCCGGGATGCAAACCGCCAACCTCTCGGTCATTGGGCGACCGACTCTACCAACTGAGCCATTCTGTGCTAAATTTAAAATGAAACTTTTTAACATTTCACTTATTTTTTTCCAAAGCGACACATTACAACGCACCATGGGTTCACAGGTGGATTAAGCATCAGCAGAGAAAATAAGCCTGTGTTTGGCTCGACAGTATATCAGCCTTTTAATCTCCACAGGTGAAGCCAACACACACAAGCGCATCCCTGACTAAACAAACCCCAAAATAACAAAAATAAACCATGAAGCAACCACACCGTAGAGCCAACAAAAACATTAACTCATTAAATATGAATCATGCCTTTTTTTGTCCCCAAAGTTTACGCACACAAATAGTCCATGCCGTAGATGAGTCGAAGTGAAACCACAGACTTTACTCACAGCACTGGCAAAAACCACCACAGGACCGGACCATGTTAGACCCAGTGAATCCACAGAAGACCATAATCCACTGTACAATGGGACAAATTTAATTAAGGTATTAAATCCACACAGTTAGCTCAGATAGGTCTCCACTTAACATGTGACGTCCCTGTCCTCCACACGTCTGTACGCATACATCACATCATCTACGCTTTATGCTGACACTTTTATTAATTATTCATTTTAACCCTTTAAACTTCCAATAGGATGGAAGTAGTCGTTCAAAAATGTTAATCAAACCACCCAAACATATCTCAAATGTCACATGACCTAATGTAGTTTGACAACGGAGATATAAACCACTTTCAGATAAAATATCCACAGCAGGTACAATCACTCATTTGTTCAAAATACCAATGACAAACAGCTGATCTGAACTTTTATGTCGTATAATTTTCCACAAAGGCAGTCATAGTCCAACAAAACCATCCAAAACAAACCCAAAAAAAAGTCTAAATATAGTCTAAAACACATCAACAAAAATCCACAAATGGCTGTTGCATCATTTACAGGAACCAGCTCCAATATCCCAGTTTTCATCTTAATATTTTCATTTATAATATAAGCAAAAACCAATTGTATGTTATCAAAATGGCTCAAGAACATTCAATTTCTATTTACTTTATTAAGAAATTTTGGCAAAAACTGAGTGGAAATTTAAAGGGTTAAAGAATATAACAAACAATAAATCCACATCATGACCAGATTTTACAAAAGGACTGGATATAAAGTTATTTCACCACTGTTGGAGGTCTGAAAACGATGCATATTTAACATATCATTAATACAGGTAAGGACTTATGGGGTCTTTACAACTTGCATGTGTTACTAATTCATCTATGTCCCCTACTGTTGTGAAAATAATTACATTTATTTGAAGAAGCACAATCTTTATTTAAGTTGTGAATAGGTTGAACAATGGTATACAGCTGTGTACTGTACATGACGGTAGTGAATACAAACTCTATGGAATGAAGGTGAACCAGTAACAAAAATATATTTACAATCAAGACAATTCAAAAATATGTCTGCCCCTGACACAGATGGTTAGTCTTTATCATTTTCACTGGTGGAATGTTGAATGCAGTGCTTCTGTAACATTGCTTTTGTTCTGTATGAGAAGTGTATATTGTCATGATTTTTTCCACTTTTGATTTTTGTTTTTTTGTTTTTGAATGCTTTATTTCGAACATGTGCAGAATGCAACAATAATCAACACAACAACAACAACAATAATACTAATAATAATAATAATAATAATAATACACAATGACATGTCCGAAAAGGAATCTACTGTACTTTATGGCATGGCTAATTTATTTGTATCGCACATTTCGTGTACAGGACAATTCAAGGTGCTTTACATAAAACATAAAGAACATTTTTTATCATTAAGATGCATTTTTTTTTATCCTTTATTTACCCAGGTGTGTCCCATTGAGATCAATGACCTCTTTTTCAAGAAAGACCTGCCCTATCTGTGCATGTCTTTGTAATAGACAATAAGAAAATAAGAGACATTAAAAACATTTAAAAACAATTGAGAATCTCAGTAACAGCTCCAGTGAACACTAATGTTTTCAGTCTGATATAAATAAACTATCAGTTGTTCTCAGACCTCAGGTATTCAGGTAGTTTGTTCCACAGGTGAGGAGCAGAACAACTGAATGATGCTTCACTTTGTTTGGTTCTGGTTTTGGGAACACACAGTAAACATGTCCCTGATGACCTATGACCTCAGGGCTCTGGATGCTTCATATGGAACCAGCAGGTCTAGGATGTATTTGGGTCCAAGGTCGTTTAGTTCTTTATAGACCAGGAATAAGATTTTTAATTCTAACCTTTGACCCACAGGAAGACAATGTAAGGATTTTAGGACCGGTGTGATGTGGTCCAGTTTCCTGGTACTGGTCAGGACTCTGGCAGCAGCGTTTTGGATCAGCTGTAGCTGCCTGATTGATTTTTTGTTTAGACCAGTGAAGACACCATTACAATAATCTAACTTACTGAAAATTAATGAATGAGTTTTTCTGTGTCTGGTTTTAACTGAAAACCTTTGATTCTGTGGATGTTCTTCAGGTGGTCATAGACAGACTGGGTAAGAGCTTTTAAATGCTTGTTAAAGTTCAGGTCCGAGTCAATAATTACACCCAGATTTCTGGCTTGGTTTGTGGGGTTCAGTGACATGGACTCTAGGTGAGCGTTGACCTTTGACCTTTCTGTTCTGGGGCCAAAAACCCTCACTTCTGTTATGAGACGGTTATGGGCAGCCTTGATGATTAATGAACCCTGATGTTTATAATCGCAGTTAATCATAACACCATAGTATTTGCTAAAAAAAAAATTATTCACAAATATTTATTTTGAATAAAATAATTTGGAATTAATGCTCTTTCGTGTTTGCATGGACACGTTAATTCCAAATAAAGGGTTTACATGGGAAATGGGTGTATTCTGTTCTAGTTAACTGGGCTTTAAGAACGTATGCTTAATGTCTAGATACCTATCGGAAGGAAACGGTTGCGTCCACTTCCTGTTTTGTGTTTGTTTCAACTATCAACATGGAAAACAAGATACTACATGCGATTTTTGCATTTATTTTTGTGATAATTATGAAACAGCAGCTCAACTGGATCAACCATAAGTATCAACATATTAATACCAGCAGTGCAGAATATGTGCGTCATTGTAAAGAGACCAGGAGCATGTGCAAGATGACATGAATAATGTTAAAGTGGAATTAACTGTTAAAGAATGAGAATGATCAAAATCAGAATTAAGATCAGAATAAATCAGTGACTTTATTTTGAATTAAGTTTCATTTAGAATTATACTTTTACAACTGGAATTAGGTGTTTACGTGTTCATTTTAAAGCAGAAGTAAATTTTATTCTGAATTAAACAAGAGTAAAAACTCCCATGTAAACAGGGCTATTGTTACAGCCCTAGAGGGGGATGGTTTTACAACGGTGAATATATACTTCAAAATTATATGTCGAGTTCTACAGAGAAAAATACTATAAAAGCAGCAAAAAAAAAAAAGAATAAAAAAATTACAATACCTTATGGAGTTCCACTTTAAGATATGAACTAATATTATTGCCAGAGCGTAAAGCAAACACAGTGCTGCCATCATGACAACACTGTATGTATTGTCAGTATAATATTGGAAAGATACCTGCAGTAGTTACATTCTAACCTTAGGGGAAATACGCTGAGAAAATTCATCATTGGCTCGTGTTAGAGCAGATCAACAGGACTGAAGAGCTGCTCTGCTGTCATAACGAACCCTGCCCCACGAGGCCGTGATTGGATTCAGTGGCTGGAACAATGAAAATAATTAGAATGGTAATAAGGTAGCTGAAATTAACCTCTCACTTTAATACATAACATCTGCATGAAGCAGTAGAAAAGGCATTTACCTGCTGGAGACAACATGTCTGCTACAACCATTCAAAAGTTGCTGCAACTTGACCAAAGCAAGATACATACAGTATTATATCATTTTTCTTCAAAGCCTTGACAAAAAGGTTTGAGCCAGAAATATGACAAGAGTTCCAGATTAATCATCATATCATTCAGTCAGTTCTGTTTGAATCTGCACAGTCACATGGAAACAGAAACAACAAGGCAGTCGGAGATAACAGACCGCCGCCAAGGCTTGACATGGAGTCATGTGATGCCAAAATGTCATGTGATCGAGCCATAGGTGTTGACCCATCTGATGTCTGAAGGTAAGACGATGTAAATGCAAAAAAATGGGAGATTCTATCTTTTCTGAATCCTGAGATAATAATAATAATAATAATAATAATAATAATAATAATAATAATAATAATAATAATAATAATAATAATAATAATAATAATAATAATCAGAATAATCAGAATAATCAGAATAATCAGAATAATCAGAATAATAATAATACATTTTATTTGTATAGCACTTTTCATGGCACTCAAAGATGCTTTACATGCAGTAAAAACAGAACAACAAGAGTCCAAAAACAATGAAAAACAAACAATAGTAATAACAGATTAAAGCACAGAGAATAAAAAATAATCAAACATTGAAAGCAATCTTGAATAAATGAGTTTTTAGAGGGATTTAAAAGTGCTGAGGTCGGAACAGTGACCGATGGTTGGGGGGAGAGAATTCCAGAGGTTTGGGGTGGCTACAGAAAAGGCTCCGTCTAAAAAAAATATAACAATAAAAGTTTTAATATTCAATTATATTAAAAATATAAAATTAAAAAAAAGGAAAATAATAATAATTATAATTTTATTTATAAAGCGCTTTCAAACAAAGTGCTGATATACCACTGATAACACTGATGTGTTTTAGCTTTTGACCTTTGACCTTCATTGCTCAAAATCTAATGGGTTCTTCTTTGACCCATTATCTATCATTCCTGAAAGTTTCATTAAAATCCGTTGAGAACTTTTTGCGTAATCCTGCTGACAGACAGACAGACAGACAGACAGACAGACAGACCTGAATTGAATACCTCCTTGATGAAGGTAATAACTATAACATAAACTATCAGTGTGTGGTAGTAGTTCACAATGGGTGTCAAACTAAATGTAGTTCAGGGGAAATAATATGATCTCAAAAAGGCCAGACCAATAAAGTAATAATATTGAAAAAGAATTAAATGACATTATTACATCTACATTTGTATAATGTTTCCCTCAAAATAGGAATAATATCAACAACTTCACAAAACAAGTGCAATTTTAACAAGTTCTCCCTCACACATGTGCTGAACAACTTACATTTCAATTACAAATACACACAACATTTAGTAACAGGCAGAATATTTGTAAAAGTACACTTACTTCTCTTCAAATATTTGAGGTGGTTCATATTTGTTCAGTTATTTATTCAGGTTTTTGTAAAAAGCATGTTTATTAATAGAAAGTTTTTCATGTAATTTGACTTTTTTTTTTACATTAATCTCTGCAGTTTTCATTATTTATAGTTAATTATGATCATATTTTACTGCTCTGAATGAACTGAGATCTAATTATTCTGTATGTAGAACATCAATTCAAATCATATTTGCACCATTGATCTTTAATATCTTCACTGTTACTGTATTCATCCTATGGGCTAGATTGGACCCTTTGGTGGCAGAGGTTTGGCCCCCAGGCCTTATGTTTGACACCTGTGTAATATACTCACTCATGTGTCCTGTGAGCCTGACTTTATTTTTTTTTGTCATGGGAGTCTTAGACTTTCTAAAGGAGAGGGAAATCATATAATGGACTGACTGGATTTGACTGTGGACAGAAACTGCTGCCTCCTCTGTTGAAAGAACATGAACACTTTGTGAATTTAAAAGTGACTCATTTTACACCAGGAGAAAAACGCTTTATATGACATTTTCTAATGCATTACTGCTCGATATGTGCTTAAAAGGCTGATTTTAAAACACAGATCCAGTAAAGATTTGGAGCAGAGACCATCAATAGACCATCAATTACATATATTACTGTATATTTTATTAGGGATTGAAAAACTTGAAATGAGTTAAAGTAAATATACTTTATAGGCAAATATTATGTAGGAAAAATGCCTATATTACCATAATGAAACTGAATGAAAGAATGAAAGTAAAATAACATCAAGGTGCAAACACTTAGTTTTGAAGTTTATAAAAAAGAAATTTGTGGATATTATTGCCAAGTTCTGTTTATTTAATCAGATTCTATTTTTTCTGCTTCACAGACTAATCTATTTCTAAAGTGTTTTTAATATTTTGCAGAATTTTAAAACCACAACCACTTGTGATTTTCTGAATCTGATGCACTTTGTGTCCAACAGGTTTAACTTCAAAGATTTTCATATAAACTAAACCACAAAATACATTCTGAAACATGAAATGAAAATGCCCATGTGTCTTTGCATTATAACAGAAACATATTTTAAATATTATATTTTCAAAATTTTTCTGGGTTTCTGAGGCGTAGAGTTTAGTCAAATGAACATGACCACACTGACCAAAGTTACTTTTTTATTGAATATAAAACACATAAAAATAGTCAGTAATCACAGTTTTTTTCTGATAATATAATCATTTATCTGTTTACTTTAACCTTAATAAAAGAAACAACTGTTTATTAAAAAAGATCTTTAAAATTAAAATTATTTAGTAAAAAAACACTATTTCATTGTCTCCCCTAATTTCGTTCAACACCGTAACAGGACATCAATCACGCCTTTTTTATTTATTTTTTTATTTTTTTAACAATGGTTTAGTCCAACTTCCTAAGCACCCAGGAAGTGACATCATTGAAATCTTTCCACACTCAAATTGTAAAGTCAGGTCAGTATTAATATACGCTCTTACTTATATTTCACTGTTTTTATCATCAGATTAAAATTGTTGAGCTCAACCTTTCAACACTGTTACAAGTATAAATAAATTATATTTAGTAATTTTTTGGAAGAAAAAAAACAAAACAATGTCTTGGAATTTATTTCCTCACGCTCCATAACGTAGCTAATGTGGATCTATGGCTATTTTTAGTTAAAATGTTCAACCCCATAACCATGAAACACTGTTAATGTGGATGAGTCTTTGTTACAGGGTTGAAGGTTGGACTGTCCTTATGCCAGCCTCCAATGTGCGCCCAATTTAGACAATCACAACATTGTTTGTTCAACTTTAACACTGGACCAAATATCAGCCTGAGCAGAATTAAAGATTTATTGTGAAACTTATATCAATTCACTGATTTGAAAATGTGACATGTTTGTCAGCATGATGCCTCACCTTTAACCACTAACAACAAGTGAGCCCATCCTTATTGAAGAATCATCTTTACTGTCGTGTCTAACTCAATGTTTTTGCCGTTATTCATACGTATCAACCCTCTGTGGCACTCATTAAAGAAATTAATAAACATAAATGTATTTATTAAGGTAAGGATTTTATTAAAGTAAGTTAAATAAAGTAAAGTTCCTATAATCACTTTACAAAATTGACCCTTGACCTTTATTTTGGGGTACCATGGGATTATACATGATTTTGTCTCATTATGGTATATATGTTTTTTTCATGAATTCTCAATGTAAAAAACAATTGATAAAAGAACAATGGCCTCATTATCCATGAGCATATTGGATTAAAAAACACATTTTATTGCATAAGTATTCTAAAATCATTAAAAAAAATACATAAATATATTCATGTTAGTTATGAATTCTGAAAAGTTGAAGAACATAAGGTTGAATGGACGACTATTAATAAAATGTGGTTCAACGCCCACAAAAAGCTAAAGCAGTGCAGTTTGTTAAATTATGTAAAATTCATAGTACAATGGGATTGGTTAGAGGCTTGTGTATTAAAGCAGTTTTTTTTGAAAGCATCATTCATAAATGGCATAGTCCTATAGAGGGTTAAATACAGTGACACCTTCAGCCACATGGTCACACTGCACAACAAACACCAACAACAAAAACTGCTTTTTTATGATGGTACGTATGTGGTGTTAAATCCTTCAGTGCTGCATCACATTTAAAGTCATACATGTACTCCTGCAAACACCCACAAATACATGACTGAGCATATAATTTATATATATATATATATATATATATGTATAAATAACAGGGATATGGGAGGGACCAACACACACCATCTGTTCCATTCAGCAAAAAGCTGCAGAAACACACAGTCCATACATCAGGTCCATTCATTAAATACTAAGACACACACCCCTACATGAGCCCAGAGCTGAAGTACAACCACAGAAACAACAGCACAGATTCTACACATAGGACAGTTACTTACACGTACAAAAAAAAAAAATGAAGAAGAAAAAAAAAAAAAAAAGAACAAACTGAAACTGAAACATGTCCATTAAAAGTCAACAAAGATAAACAGCTCTTACCCATGAGTGGAACTGCTGCCGTGGTTGTGTTCTCGTGTGTGTCTGTTTAGGAACAGTTGTTGGTAGATCAGGTGGTTGTGGACAGATCAGTTAAAGTCCAATAAACACAGCAGAGCCAGTGTGTCCTCAGTGCTGCTCAGCTTCCTCTCACACTGTCGCTGCTTTCTGTTTGTCTCAGTGACGCGTTCACTTCAGCTCTGCCCTCAGGCTCCCACTCTCCACCCACTCTCCTCCCACTCCCACTTGCTCTACCCTCCCTCTCTCTCCCTCTCTCTCTCTCTCTCTCTCTCTCCCACAGTGAAATCAGAAGGCAGTCTCAGGCATGTTGAGCATTTTATGGGAGTATGTGTATTTGCCTTGGAATTCAATAAAGACGCAGCAGTAGAGGCTCTCATTAAACCACACAAACTGTGTTATTATGCCACAAACCTGCATGTTTCTTACTCCTACCCAACCCCCCCCCCCCCTATAAACTATTGTACCTGAGTTATCTGGTGGGCATTACTTAGGACCACCATCCAAAATGGGTTGTTTGAGCTGTTTTTATCAGTTTGAAAATTATAGGAAAAATACATATGAATAGAGGTCTGGTCAGTTCTAGCCCACCTCCCCTGACTATGAAGTACAACTAGACCTATACATGTAATGAATGGGGATAGCGCAGCTTGGCTAGGGCTGAACGATCTTAAGAAAAAACTTAATTGCGATTTTTCTGAAAGATATTGCGATTTCGATTTCATTCACGATTTTCTTCAAATCAAGTTTGTGGTTGAGTTATTACAACTAAAGAACTAAAAGAACCATCGATGTCTTAACTTGGGTTCAAACCACCTGACTTCTGCTTCTGGTCCCGTTAAAGCCTTTTCTGAAATTGATGACCAGCTTTTACACTGATTCAGCTTGGCCGGATGGTAGCGAGGCAGCATCCACGTGTAAAATAGTTGACAAAACAAAACCAGGGTCATTTCGCATGGCTTTGACAATCCCAAATTCATGTTGTCTGAAATCAGGATTTTCAGTCCAAAATGATAGATTGTTCAGCCCTAGTCTAATAACGCAATTGATTTACAATTACAATTGACTTTGCACCCCACACCTGCTGGCCTGGCTACACCCTGGTACAAGCCCAACATCTTACCCTTGACAGACCCAAATGAAGACACCTGGTTGCCATGGTTGCCTCTATGCAGGATGGTAAATGGTAAATGGACTGCATTTATATAGCGCTTTTCCACCTTCATGGTGCTCAAAGCGCTTTACATTAGCCTCTCATTCACCCATTCACACACACACTCACACACCAGTAGGTTTCTAAGGTCTATGGTAAGTCCTACTGGGGGCCTAAGCCAGGGTTCAGTGTCTTGCCCAAGGACACTTCAACATGTGGACAGCCAGAGCCAGGACGCGAACCGCCAACCTCTCGGTCATTGGGCGACCCACTCTACCAACTGAACCACAGCCGCCCGAGGATTGAGATGGCATGAATTGATTTACAGGTAAACATGTTAGTGCAGATCAGATATTAAGAACAGACCAGTTACAGTAATGATGTGAACTGACTGATATGGAACTAAAACAACAAAAGTCATGAATATACAAGAGAACAACTGTAGAATAACTGTCCACTGGAGTGACCAGTATGTCTCAACAGGTTAAACTAAAATGCTAACAGACATTGAGTAAATATTATGTTCTCTGGGTGGATTATTGAGTCTAACTCTAACCCACTGATAGTGTCTGTTATTACTAGAACAACATTATAAAATGTCTAATCAATACAAAGGTACATTGAAGAGGAACCAGTCGTAGCTATGGGGTGTTTTGACACTTAAAAGGGAGTTTCACTGTTTGTACATGATACACATTTGGTCTGGTTTGTGTTGCTTTCTAGGTTCAGTTATGTGAATGCATTAATATGTCCTCTTGGGGTTATCCTCTACACCAGGGGTCTCAAACTCATTTTCTTCAGGGGCCACATTCAGCCTGACATAGATAATAAACATAATAAATAATGACAACTCCACATTTTTGTTATTGTTTTTGTGCAAAAAAACACCCACTAAATTAAGAATATACTTTTATAAAAGTATATTAGTAGTAAAAGTAAGTTCAATTTCATAAAGGAAATAAATAATTTTCCCTCAACTTATCATTAGTCCATGTGTTTTATTATGGATCAGTTCTACAAAGACACTTATGTTTTTGTAACAGGAGCAGAAAATGGTTCAAATTGTGTCTAATTTTCTTTACACATTTTAGCTTATTCACATTTTATTTTTTTACAGGATACTTGGTAAACGTAATGAGACAAGTTGTCATCATTTCTAAGTAAAGAAAAAAAAAACATGGAGTCATTTAAAAGGTTATTTTGCTCTTCATCCCTCGGGCCGGATTGGAACTGTCGGTGGGCCGCATTTGGCCCCCGGGCTGCATGTTTGAGACCCCTGATTTACATGAACTGCTTCTCCCCTTCTTTCTTTTCTTGGAGCTTACTGGTTTGTCAGTCCAAAATCCAAATAATGTTTTTTTTTTGTTTGCTTGCTTTTTAAACCATGGTTGAAGTTACTGTGGATTGGAATCAGCTCTGTGGTCATCTAAACAGTCCAGATGACAATTGTTTATGATTATCTTCTAAATCAAACTGGGGAGTTAGAATCCTGACCAAACAAGGTAGGCATGAAAGCACCTTGACACACTTCACATTATAAACCCAACAGTAACGGTACCGAAATAGACTGTTCACAAACTGATCTGATTTGTGCATGTGCGTGATCTGTGTTTGCATCTAAATGTATCCGTGCTGCGACATCTGCTACTTGTGTTGTGAGTCTGTGCACATGTTTGCAGAGACTATTTTTGACGTTCAACGTACAAACCAGGAAACAGTGTTTTGTTTGATCAGACAACACACACCCACACACCTGGCTGTGATAAAAGTCTGCGTTATCAGCTTGTTTGGTGTTGACGTCAAAGGCTTTAGGCAAGGTTTCACGTAACCATGGAACTGATAACAGCTAATGCCACTGAGTCCAAACCACAAGTACACACAGTAAACACACACAGCAGCTTTTCATTTTTAGAACAGGGGCACTCACCTGGTCTGATAGTGACCAATGGCTGCATACTGAGCACATGAGCAGTACTTATCAATGCACGGACATTAGGTTAGTTGACCAACGACATGGTCAAAGATCAGTGTCTTTGTACAAACAATGATCAGTGGAGGCAAGTTTGGAATTTGTTAAGACATACACATTCAAAAGCATCATCACATCACATATTCAAAATGGAAAGAATAACTTTCTCTTTAAGACTACAACAGGATTTGTTTCTAAGAAGATGGGAAAAATGGTCTAGATCAGGGGTCTCAAACTCCGGTCCTCGAGGGCCGGTGTCCTGCATGTGTTAGATATTTCCCTCTTTCACATGATTCAGTTTAACCCTTTAACTCCTGAGACTTTAGCAGTTCCACATAATGGACACATATAGAAAAATTTGCGAAAAAAAAAAAAAAAAAGAAAAAAAACCCATTAGATTTTGGTGGTACCTTGGCGGAGGTCTGCGCTCTCAGAGTGTTTTTCCAGTCCCAAATAAAAGTCACTGGTTTATTCCAATCTTAATTCCAGATTCAATAATGTGAATTCCTCTTTAACGTTATTCCTGTCTGTTCCCTGAACCAGCCCATTTTAATGAGCATAATGACTCATCCAGGTAAATGGGATAATTAGTGGAGTCACCTGTGTTCACTGAACAGGTTGGAACCAATACATGGCACGACTTTGACTTGATGAACTTGGAATTACACACCCCTGCAGACTTCCATGAAAAATAGATCCAATTAAATTTTGGATCCAATTAAATTTTGGTGAATGTCGGTGAAAGGTCAAAGTCAGAGTCACCAAAAATGTGTTTTTGCAACAATAACAGATAGAGCAAATTAGGTTAAATATCTGCCAGGGAACCAGGTTTGTTTTGCCGGGAACCGCTTGTTTATTTATTTGTTGGTCTGTTTGTTTTTTAGCAGCTTTACACAAAAACTATTAGACCAATTTCTATACAATTTTCAGGAAAGGTGCAGGGTGGTCCAGAATATATCCCATTAAATTTTGGTGAATGTAGGTAACAGTCACCAAAAATGCGTTTTCACAATGATAAGAGATACAGCAAATCAGTTACGGTGTTTGTAAGGGGGCGGAGCTTGTTATTCCTGGCACCAATTGGCTTCTGTTTATTTCAGTCTTACAACCTTATACTGATATTACAGATATACACGCCTCACAGTTATCTGAAAGTTTTAGTTATTTTGCTTAATGCTTTGATAAATCTTTTGCATTATTTTAGCACCGTGTACTGCTCTTTTGTTTTTGTCATGGTGAGCAGGTGTCACATGACAGATCAGAAGTCATAGGGTTCATCTTAAGGTTGAAGTCTTGTTCTTGAAAAACTTAAATCCACCTAGTCTGAATATTTTCCTTCTGTTCAGTACTGTATATACTGTTATATCAAAATAATTTCCTTTTTCTGTGTAGAATATTTGGGATTGTAAATTTAGAATGTTTTGATGAACACTCACAGCAGAGGAGTGAACAACTAATCCCAGCAGAAGCAGAGTCCACTGTTACTTTATTGCTCAGCTCTACCCTGGATATTTCCCCCATTAATATCTACTGTGACAGACCAGTCCACTAGGTCTGACCATTATTCAACCAATCAGATGGAAGTCTGATCAGTGAAGATGAAACAAGGGTTGGTGTGAAATACAGTTTTTTTCCAATGTAAGCTTTTATGCTCAGAAGGAAGCATTATTGATTATTATTGATTTATTATCGCAAATACGTCACAGACCCTTCAGTCCTCTGTCGCAGACCGCCTACCAAAAATGTAACCCACCACAGACAGTGTTGCAGAGAACACCATAAAACAGGCTTCTGATTGGTCTATTCTACATCCGCTAGACATGCACTTCCACTTCCCTACTTTTCTGTCTTGTTTTGTGTACGTGAGCGTCATTGTTGAAGTCAACTCGTGTGAATATGGATTCGGTCGAGTGTGTGATGAAATGGAAGAATCTGCGAGACAAGTTTGTTCGACAACAAAAGGGCGCGATGTTGAAAAGGAGTGAATAGTGCCTCCCAGCGCTGGCATAAACTACAAATATCTGCGACAAGTTAACTGCAACATTTTGCCACAAGAGCATGCAGAGGCCTTTAGTCTAACCCTAACCAATGACAGGATTAGTGTAACACTATCCTCACATGTCTCCATGGGTCCAGGTACTGACTCACCATGTGCATGTAAAGGAAGGCCACATGTGCAGATACAAAAGATGGAGAGTACTGTGGCAATGAAAGACTGAAGGGTGGGGCTCAGAGACCCCAAATATAACTACATGAAGATGGAAACCATTGTCTGAGCAGATGTGAGACCTAAAGATAAGACGGTGGATGGAGCTTAAGTACTTGCATCAGGTTACGAGAGGAACGGACAAGGCAATAAGTGAGCATGTGTGAGATAAATAGCTCATGTAGAATCTGCAACAGAGTCAGAAGGAGCATTAAATAATACATGTGGTGTAATAACTGTGAGGCCATGCTAAAGTACAGCTAAAGTACAGCTAAAGTACAGCTAAAGTACAGCTGAAGTACAGCTGAAGTACAGCTAAAGTACAGTTGAAGTACAGCTGAAGTACAGTTGAAGTACAGCTAAAGTACCACTGAGGTACAGCTGAAGTACAGCTGAAATACAGCTGAAATACAGTTGAAGTACAGCTGAAGTACAGTTGAAGTACAGCTGAAGTACAGTTGAAGTACAGTTGAAGTACAGCTAAAGTACCACTGAGGTACAGCTGATGTACAGCTGAAATACAGTTGAAGTACAGCTGAAGTACAGTTGAAGTACAGTTGAAGTACAGATGAAGTACAGCTAACATATAGCTGAAGTACAGCTGAAATACAGTTGAAGTACAGTTGAAGTACAGCTGAAATACAGTTGAAGTACAGCTGAAGTACAGCTGAAATACAGTTGAAGTACAGCTGAAACACAGTTGAAGTACAGCTGAAGTACAGCTGAAATACAGTTGAAGTACAGTTGAAAGAAATACAGTTGAAGTACAGCTGAAGTACAGCTGAAATACAGTTGAAGTACAGCTGAAATACAGTTGAAGTACAGCTGAAGTACAGCTAAAGTACCACTGAGGTACAGCTGAAGTACAGTTGAAGTACAGCTAAAGTACACGGAATGGCAGCAGTAGTCGGGCAGACACAACAGATGAATAAGTAATGAAGTAATGCACGGTAATCCACCGCATAATATACAGACACGCACGCACGCACACACGCACGCACACACACACACACACACACACAGTGAAAAACAGAAAAAAAGACACAAGTGATGAATAAGTAATGAAGTAATGCATGGAGTAATCCACTTCAGTATGTGTACACACGTACACACACGTGCACACACACATACACACCACAATCTGCCTGGTGCTCATGAGGGGAAAAAAAGCTTTTTCTTTTTTTTCCTCTTACCCCCACCCACCCACCCACACACAGGGTGATATAAAGAAGGGGGGGGGGGGGGGGGGGGTTCATGGTTGCTTTTTTCATCCATTTCCACTGAGATTTTCAGACTGAAATCCAAATATGTGAGATGCTGTGTCATTTATTATTGATTTGGTTTATTTATAATACACACACTTGTACACTCAATAACTCCCCCCCAACAACACCCTTTATCCCTGCATCCCATCCCATTGATTTGCATCACTTGGAATGTGCTCAAAACACCAGTGTTCAAAGATAGTCCTCACTGTCCACATTCCTGTTTTATACATGTTTCCACCACTGTCATTAAATGCATCTGAGTTTCACTTACACGACTGTGCAGAGGGGTTACGGACCCCTCTTTGAAACAATGGGAACAAGTCCAAAATGCAAGGTAAGATTCATGATACATGACAGGTAACAATAAAATGTCTAATATTTGCAATTAAAAGACATATTAAACAGTAGATTTTTTTAGCCATTTTTTCAGGCTAATAAAACATGCTGTTGCAGAAATATTATATTTTCTCCTCTTGATCCATTTATTAGTCTCATTTGAATCTGAGAAGGTTGGGTCAGAACATTAGGAACAATGTTTGAGTCTTCATTAAAGGACTGTTTAATGATTCTATTTAACAGTTTAACTCAACATGTGAAAAATAAAGTGCACTAAACAGCAACATCATTTCAGCTTCGTTGTGTATGTACAGCACTTGACCATAAATGATGCCTGTGTACTGCACATGTATTTAATAAAATAAACGTATTCTAGGTAAGTGTCTTTTCCACGTAATAACTGAGTGTGCTTTTTGATATTTTAAAATGTGTTTTGTGGTAATATTGAATGAACCATCAGTACCACTACTACAGTGTCAGTCCAACGGTTCAACAAGTCAAACCCTTCTCTCATTGAACACGTACATATTCAACATTCAATTGTGATCTGAGGCTATTTTTTCTGTCATTCCCCATGACTCTCTGCCCCTTTTTTTCCTTTTGTTTCTTAAAGTTGTCATTCCATGGTTATTTCATTAATATTACTGTGTTCTCCATTGTTATTGAATACATTGTGTGTTGGTTCTATTTAAAAAAAACAACAACTCCAGATTGTTTTGTTTCCAGCTATTTTTTCACAGTAGAAAAATTACTTGAGGTCGACAGAGTTTACTGGTACTTCCTCATACATGTCCATGACGAGGCGTCTCTGATTGGCTCAGAATGTGTGAAGGAACACCCCCCCCTCCCCTCTCTGTTTACCAGAGTAACATCGGGTTAGGTTTCGTGCCGTCACTTGTGTTATTTCACATGAACCAGTTTGATCCGCCATTTTTTCCAGTTTGTGCAGCAGCTACTGTTGCACCATCTCCTCTTGTAAATGCTAATACTAATGCTACTTCAAATTCGCTACAATGTGGGACGGGCTTAACCCCACGTGGGTGACGCTAAAGTCCGTCTGACATCAGATGGACCCGCTTTTTCCGGGTCCCTCATTCCTGTCATTGTTTTCTGTGAATGCAGTATGTAGCCAGTGGAGGTGATGAACCACTGTCAAAGGCAGCATGTGTTGGTACTGTAGGTCGGGGTGACCCATCAGATTCCAAAAGGAGCGTGGAAAAGTGGTTTTCAGTGGAATGACACCTTTAAGGAGGGTTCTGTTATATGGGTTCATAACATGAACATAATGCATGAATTATGAGAACCTTAGTCAACATTTTTTCCCCAAGTGTTTTTATTCCTCTTTAGCCACGAAAAAAAGCAGCATGTGTCGGTAAGTCTGGGTGACCCAACAGAAACCAAAATGAGCATGAAAAAGTGGTTTTCAGCAGAATGACACCTTTAAATGTTGCAAATAAAATAAAGATTACAAACAACTTCTATTAAAATACAACTAGCCAATACTCACATGGTAAGAATGGATGGAAATCCAGCAAAATTAACATTTTCTTTAGCCTGTCTTTGCTTTTTCTTTGTTTAAACCTGTATAAAATTGCCATGTATTTAGAGGGAAACCTGACTACTGACTTGCCTTGTTGAATAAGTTGAAAGCTGTCAGGACATAGACACTAATAAGAACGAATTGTGATGGTCTTCAGAATGACTTCGCCTCAGGCTTCCAATCTGATCCAGATGAAGCAGGAAAGTCTCCAAATAAAACTTAAGTATCTCAGAATATCAAAGCTCAAAGTGTCTATTTTAAATCCACATAGGCAGAAGAAACGAGCTCCTTTGAACTGTGCAGTTACATTCATTCATATTTTACACACTCTCCTTCCATCTCAGTGGTAATGCTTCCCCTGTCTGCGTCGACTTCATGGCAGACGTAGCCATTAGCCATCGGCTGAGCTCAACTCAACTCATGAAAGATGTCAGATTATCACACAGTCCCCCAAGCACTTAAAACCACATGGGTCAGAAGAATCCCCCAGGCTGCTACAGACACACCCACTGATTCTACAGACAACCAGTCCTGCATGTAAAGGGACCAAACAGTGGGGAATCCCAAAGTAGAAAGACACCAAATGGAGTAAAAACACACAAGCATGTTCAGTAACAGAATGAAACAATCATCAGAAGAGTGAGATGCTTGAAAATGTATCATCCAGACGACCTGGAAGCAGCATCTGTATGGAGCCGTTTTTAGGATAAAATTAAACCTATTCATAGGAAAGTAACCTGTGCATATTTGGGACATGCATGCATCTTTCAGACCCTACAGGATTTTGTGATGTTGCAATTTACAACTTCAACGCAAATTCAGCCAATCCTTGTGAATTCAACGCAACCTTGTAACTCCTAGTGCTACAGGCTGTATATTATGTCCTCTATTGTAAGTCGCTATGGATAAAAGCATCTGCCAAATGTAATGTAATGTAATGACCCTGTAGATCCAAACATATGACCTGTGACCCAGGAACACCTTTGTTCTTCATCAGTTGCAGGTGCAGCTTTGAGACTGATTTATGCAGATGTTTTAGTTATGTTACAGTGTTAATGTGTTTGAATTCATCCTAAAAATCTGGTCTAGAGTCTACATAATTAAAGTAATCATTACAACTGTAGGTGTAAGAAAGTGTGAGTTTATTGGAGAATTCCACTTCAGCATGTGGAGGTTTCGGCACCTCTGTGTTGGTCTTCATCTTTCTGCAGAAATTCACATGAACAAATCCTGCTGAATTATAAGTATTCTGTTTGCAAAAAGAACACTGAGTCAACTAATGCCACACATACTGTACAAGGAAAAACTGCCTTTTAAAAAGATGGATGTGCATGATATTAGAAAAAAACTCACATTGTGATTTTTTTTTTTACCCTGTGATATACGCATATTGCGATATAAAAAAAAACCCTTAAATAACAGCTGTGTGGTGGTGACGCAAGTGGTCAAACAGATTAGTGGTGAACATAGAACATATGTTTCAGTATCATCCTTCTTGTAGCTGAAATAATTAAAGAAAAATAATGATTACAAAAAAATACATAAATTAATAATAATGGATTGGATTTATATAGCACTTTTTTGGCCACTCAAAGCGCTTCACATTAGTGACCCATTATTCATTCAATCTCACATGCTCCCTCTGGTGGTGGTAAACTACATATGGAGCAGACTGACAGAAGTGTGGCCACCACCAAACATTCACACCCATTCATACACCAGTGTGAGTGGCACTGGAGGAAAGGAGGATGAAGTGTCTTGCCAAAGGACAGAATGGGATTCGAACCAACAACCCTTCAGTTACTGGACAACCTGCTCTACCAAATGAGCCATGGCCACCCCTATAAAAAAAAAAAAAAAAGATAAATAATAAATAAAAAATAATAGCTTAATTAATAAAAAAAAGAAATAAATAAAATAAAAATATATACAAATAAATGTAAAAAATAATGTAAACAATTCAATAAAAATAATTGCAGGGTCTGCGATGTAATTATTATGCACATGTACTTCATGCAGCTCTATGCAAAATCTCAATCATAATAATACCATGGATTATCTTTGGTTCTTATCAACTCCACTTAACATGAAGAGCAAACATACTTTTGACTTGTAAACAAATTCTCTCTCTCCAGACATGGAGGTCTTGCAAAACAGAGGCAGCCTGCCACTGTGGCAAAACACACCAAGCTGTATGCAAAATTAATAGCATGGGAAGATGGTAAAACCTTCCTTCTGCCTCCAAACACACAGTCCATACTACAAACTGCTATAGCTGTCAAGATAATGGCACCGGTGGACACAAAGTGGGTTAAGGCATTGCCTGTTCTACTGGAAGACAAAAACAAGTGTGGCTCTGAACAGTGTGCCAGACTATCTGAGGCCTGAAGAGCATGTGTGGAGCTTTTTTTTCCTCTAGCAGAGCTGATATGAAGGCCACCTCCACAGGCGATGTCTGGATCTACAAAATTAGGCACTGGAGCACCGTAGGAAGTGAGATTTTCTATGATTTTACTTCTGCTCTATGACAGCGTGAAGTTTTCTATTAACATTAGCACAAAAACTGTCACATTTCACCAAATAATGACAATGAAATGAAACAGAAATGCTGTTGAAAATCCTTACAAAGATCATTGGTCCAAATTGTGTGCAATCAACAGTAGCACCAATATCTTAACATTTGTCGCAAATGACGTGGATTCAACAGTGACTTTAGATAGTGCATCTATAGGTAAAGGTAGCCATTACTTAATATTTCATATTATGATGCAACGATTATTGATTATTTTGCCACATCAGATGGAACTTCAGCCTCTTTTTTTTTTTTAGATGTTATGTTTTTGTAAAATGTCATCATATTCTTTGAAAATATATTTAGTAAGATGATGTTTTCTAAATTTGATTGATTTGCAAAAAATCATATACTTTGCTTAATGTTGGATTTCATAGAATGTGGTGTTTTTTTAATTAAAACATCCTGGGTTTTTTTTTTATGTGGTTGGAGTTCAACTTCAAAGCCATCATAATAGTCATTAAGATTTTAGTTTGTCAGAAGTACAGAACTCTCTGGAAACGTGCCTTGGACTGAGTGTGGAGATGGAGGCTGAACAGAAAGGAAGCAGCTGCCCACAGCCTCCTCAACCACACTGGCAGCAGGCAGGCAAACTGATGCCAGGTCAGAGGGTGTGTTGGGGTGCTAGCGAGGTTTGGGGGGAGGGTCTGGACCCATCTGGGGAACTGACAGCAGACACTAAGGGTATTATGGGTTCTGTAGTTAACATGTGGATACACAGGTTGTCTTTTATGGTGGTGGGCAGGCGGCTGTGGCTCAGTTGGTAGAGGGGGTCGACCACCGTCCTGGATCTGGCTGTCCACATGTCCAAGTGTCCTTGGGCAAAGACACTGAATGCTGACATACTGTAGGGTCCCAGTAGGACTGACAGAACCTACTGATGTATGAGTGTGTGTGTGTGTGTGTGTGTGTGTGTGAATGGGTGAATGTGAGGTTAATATAAAGCACTTTGAGCAGCATGAAGGTAAAAAAGAACTATATAAGTGTAGAGTTGAATGTGCAAAGTTGTCAAATTCTCTATGTTAAAGTCCTGTGGCCTTAATGACAGAGAACAATTTCCCAGTAGAAGTGGGTGCTACTCTCATGTGAGGATAATTCAATTAATTAAATGAAAGTCCATATATTATTTCCTATCAGTGTCCACAAGTAACTATATTAATATCTCTAAGCAGTTACATGTCATAAGTTATCAAAATAGTGCCCATTATAAGTAATAAAAAATGTTTAAAAATGTTTAAAAAAATCAAAATTTCTCATGATAAACTTTGTAGACACTTTCCCAATGTATCTACATATAACATTTGAAATAAAGTTCTTTGAAGAAATTGTTAACAAATAAGATGATACAGGAAGACAGTGACAGATATAGCACATTGCACAACAAATGTGTTGCACAGACCAGATATAGCTACAAGCTAATTTTCATCTGTAGTCACTCACTGGGCGGAAGGAGAGTGACAGCAGACCCACACAGTAAACTGAGATCTACTGCACCAAACACAACAACAAAAAACATAAAACACACCAATAACCCAACAGAAGAGACACAGTCCAACAACCACTGCATTTCACTTATCCACATTACACAGCGTCAAACACCTCTAGTGATCACAACTCTGCCCTTCCTTCAACCATTTCCTCACATGTGCTTTAAAGAGGACATATCAGTTACACTTTATAATACCTACACTTAGAGCTGGGCAAAAAATTGATTTAGATTTAAAATCGAGTTTTATGGCAAAATCGATTCTTATTTTAGAAAAATCGTGCAATCCGATTCCCCCCCAACACACACATTTTTTGCACTTTTTTTTCCTCGCAAAAAGAAAACCATGAGCCAGGCTGCTTTCCGTAGTGTTTCACCCCAGGCCCCGCCTACGATCCCCTTCTTCTGCAGCACAGGGAGCAATATGGAGCCTCCAGTGAGGAAGACACGCTGACTCCTAAAAAGGTGCTAAAGGTTCAGTTGTGTGGAATTGGTTTGGGTTTTTGGGTCTGACGAAGCCCAGCTACTGCCTGGTTGTAAGCTATGTCTTCAGACTGTTGTTGTTGATGGTAGCGGTACGACCAATCTGTTCACACATCTGAAGCGAAAGCATCCAGTGGAGAAAAGCAGAACTCTTAGTAAAAGGAGAGACTAGCGCTGCAAGTACTTCTTCAAAATGTTCAACAAACACTGACTGAAAGCTTTTCTCGCGGCACACCTTATGATAAACATGGAGCACGATGGGGTGCGATAACAGACGCAATAACATCATATATCCAAAATATTGGTAACATGTTCAGGTTTATTGAAGTAGCTTGATTGATAATTAGGTTTTGTTTTATTTTGTCCTTACAAAGTAAAAATGTTACTAGTTTTCTTTCTATCTTACTTTTGCACTACTACGTTTTTTGCAATGTTTTTCATATAATATGAGTATTAATGTATACTGTTTTAGTTGTTAAAATATTTTAAGGTTTCTTTTTTCCAACAAAATGTATCTTTTACACTATTTTTTTTGCACTGTTTTTCCTGTAACAGTGGTGGATATGTCTCAACCTAGTCTCAGGTTGCAGTTGCATCTTTTGCACAACTGATTTATTATTTACAGTTATTTGTAGAAGTATTTTTGTTTAACATTTTATTTAATAAAAAAAAAACAAAAAACAAAACATGTTTCTAGTGTTTTCATTTAGCCCGCGTGGGGAAAAAAATCGTATCGTGAATCGAGTTTTTTGGGAAAAAATCAGAGATTTTTTTAAAAGAGAAAATTGCCCAGCCCTACCTACACTACGTATTAACCATTTGTTACCTATTTGTTAATGTCTTCACAAGGTTTATACTAGTGTTTTCCAAAGATAAATGTAAAATTTTATTATTTTTAACCAACAGGTGTAGTGTTTACAACTGTTTCTTTGTTTACCTTCAAAGCAGATATACAAACACTGCACCTGTCTGGTAAAAATAATGAAATTTTACAGCTATATGTTAATGGTTTGTAAACAAATGGTTTGTTTATGATAAATTGTGTATGAACAACACATTAACAAGACATTTACAAACAGGTAACAAATAGTTAATACATAGTGAATTGTGTGTAGGTATCAGAGCCACTGCTAAGGTTTTGGAGGCCCTAAGCATAAGTGGTCAGGGAGGCCCCCCCACCACCATCTCAAAATACACACGTGGACATGCACCCCACCCATCTACCCACCCACACCCATCTACCCACCCACACACAAACAAAAAGTTGTACTGAAGCGGTTTTAAAACATTTTAAAACTGAACATTTACAGTATTATAATAAATAAGGCTAATAACAGCAGCACCATTAATGATGTATAAATAAATGTTAAAAATTTCTTAAGAGCAGCATTACAATTAAATGAAATGAAACTTGATATGTCGGTAACACTTTACAATATTAAGTCCATTTTCTACAAATGAACACAGTTTCCTGGTGTCTCAGTGACCTGTCTGTGACCTGCTTTGGTCAAAATATCACATAGATGTAGAGATGCAGCAGCGTCTTCAACCTGGAGGAACAGCCCTTTTTAAAACACTCTGTTTTAGTGCCTCATAATTTTATGCAAATGAACCACAGCTGACTCCGCCCCTCTCTTCTGCATGCTGCCAATAGAGCAGGAGAAAGATGGAAGAGGAGACAGAAATGGAAGCTGGAATAGTTGAGGCAGAGAAAAAGAGATAAAGACACAAATGAAACAAGGCAGAGACAGCAGACCTCCGCCAAGGCTTGATATGTCGTCATATGACGTCGAAACGTGACGTGATGGAGCCATAGGTGTTGACTCATCTGATGTCTGAAGGTGAGACGATGTGAATGAAAAAAACAAAAAACTTATTCTATCTTGTCTGAATCCTGAGATATTGCCACTGATGTGTTTTAACTGTTGAGTTTTAGTATGACCTTGACCTTTGACCTTCATTGCTCATAATCTAATAGGTTCTTCCTTGACCCATCATCTATCATTTCTGAAAGTTTCATCAAAATCTGTTTACAACTTTTTGCGTAATCCTGCAGACAGTAGGATGGGGTAGGATGGGGAAGGATGGGGTAGGATAGGGTGGGATGGGGTGGGATGGGGTAGGATGGGGTAGGATAGGGTGGGATGGGGTGGGATGGGGTAGGATGGGGTAGGATAGGGTGGGATAGGGTGGGATGGGGTAGGATGGGGTAGGATAGGGTGGGATAGGATAGGATGGGGTAGGATGGGGTGGGGTATTCAAATGAATGTGTGATGTACAAAGCATAGAAAATCCAAAATGGAGCATTTCCATCCCCCTCCAACAAAAAAAAGATCAGGAAAAAAGGAGAGTTGATGTGTTTTGTTGATAATTTAAGGGTCTCCTCACACACAGACAACACATATTTGTGTAGGAAAAACCTTCAAAAGCACATTTTCCATGACATGTCCCCTTTCGACTGACAAACAGCTGATGGTAAAGACTTCCACATCCCTGCTGTTTCAACAGAGAAGCAGTTCTGTCCTAAAGTGAAGGATCTAAAGTTGACACGGCAGCGTTGTCACATGACAATAACTCATGGCTCATCGGCCAGTGAGAAAAAAAAAAAAAAAAAAAAGATCAGTCCTGATAAATCCATGACATTAAAGTCAGAGAAAAAGCAAAAATCCCCTGATATGACACTGGACTACTGCTGTTTCCAGTCGCCTACAGAGTCTATGTCAGGTTGTTGTGAGTTCCTTGGACACTGAGCATGTCAAAGCACAGGCTGAGAGAGGACAAACATAGAACTCTGGAAATGAAATAAGGCATGGCAGACTGAAACCGAGTGAAACAGGAAGACTGTAAGGTGACTGTGTGAAAGGCTGACAGACAGAGATGCAGACACCCACAATGAACATGGCATCTGCAACCAATGTTTCTCTCCACTTTTTACTGATTTCCTTTCCAGTTTTGAAATGTAAATGAGTTCATATTTGCATAATATCCTCTCCTTCATCGCTTTTATCCCCTCCACCCACCCCCTTCTCTTCAAATGGAAGTTCTTGCAGTTATCCCTCCCTCCCTCCCTTCAACCGGCCCTCTCTCAGGTTCGTAAGTGCTCGTACGGTAACGGACCACTTGAAATAACAGCTTGTAAATTTCAGCAAACTTCAAATGTGTCTTCCGTAGTCTCCTCTATACAACCGAAACACAAGCGTCGCAAAATGTCTGTGAGTGCATGGTTACTATGGAGATTCCTGCCATTTTCATCAGAGAAACACTGATGTTGGGGAGCATACATTCACCCACAACTGAAACAGCATTTTTATCATTACTTAATTATTATATTTAAGCCCTCAATCAACAGGTGTCCCTCCACTTCACTGACCTCCTCCAGCCTCATGACCCCTCCTGTAGCCTCCATTTCTCCTCGCCCCGCCACCCAAAACCAACCACCAACCTGGGGGGACAGAACCCTTTTCCTTTGCCCGTCACTGTTAAGACCCCAACACTTTAAAGTCACTTTTAAAAAACAAATTTTATTTAGGATTGCTTTTAATAATTTATTACTTGTATTCTGTTTTTAATGTGTAATTGCTTTGTTTTCTGTTGTTTGTTAGTTGCCTTTTATTGTACTATTACACTTCATGTAAAGCAGATGTCTCAAACTTACACATTCAAGCCCAATTTTATCTCCAGTGGGCCGCAGCTTAATAATCTATAAATAATAATAATTAAAAAAAATGTCTTTATTTTGGTGCAAAAAAAACCCCCATTAAACTGTGACATATCCTGTAAAAACATAACTTTAAGAAAAATAAGTATAATTTTAAGGTATATTATGCCTCAATTTAACATTTGTCCATGTGCATTATGGATCAGTTCTACAATGACACTAAACACTTAGTAATAGAAACAGAAAATGTTCAAAATTCTACTTAATTTTCTTTACACATTTCAGGTTGTTGATATGCGTTCAGGTTATTCACATTTTATTGTTACGAGATAGTTTGTACATGTAAATTACTAATTTGACTTTATTCTTTTGCATTATAACAAAGACAGACATTTCAAGTTGTCATTTCTAGGCATTTTTTTCAGATTAAACTGAGAGGAAAATATGAAGACATTATTATATTTTGTAGATTATTCTGTTATTATTGTAGTTGATATTATATTAGTCTGTATGTGGAATCTGAGCTAAAATCAGTTCCACAGCCTTGACTGTGGAATTTTCACACTTTACAAATTCATCCAAGGGGCCGCAGTTGAACCTTTGGCAGGCTGCATTTGGCCCTCGGGCCACATGTTTGAGACCCTGATGTAAAGCGTCTTTGAGTACAATACAAATAAAATGTATTATTATTATTATTATTATTATTATTATTATTATTATTATTACCTCCACCAAGGAGGTTATGTTTTTGCCAGTTTGTTTGTTTGTCTGTTAGTTAGCAGGATAACTCAAAAACTTATGGACAGACCTTGATGAAATTTACAGGGTGACACTCCCAACATATCCTGAAAATGTTATCAAAATCCATTCAGAACTGTTTGCATAATTCTGCTGACAGACAAACAGACAAACAAACAGAGTTGAATTTAATACCCCCTTGGCGGACCTTTCTTCACTCGAAGGGGGGGGGGGCAAGGGGTCTGCCTTGGTGGAGGTTTGCGCTTTCAGACTGCTTTATTATTATTATTATTATTATTATTATTATTATTATTATTATTATTATTATTATTATTATTATTATTATTATTTATTGATACCATATCCTTGGAAAATATTAAGCAAGAACATGTTGTGTACGTGCACCCCCCCCCCCCCTCTATGTAAAAACCTGTAGGCTTCACTGCACACATTCATTATAGGATGACAAATGTAAAAGTAAGAAGCCCACCAACAGGTCCGTCTCTGTTAAGCCTTGGTATCAGTGCTGCCCAGACAGAGAATGGACAAAGCCTTAAAGACTAAAGAAAGAAAAAAAAAACACAACTGTCACGTTTCTTGATGAGCCCCAACAGTGCACAGCAGGCAGCCCCCCACCACCACCACCATCCCACCCAGAACCACTCACCGTCCCTGTTATCAGTCCCATCTCCTCCTCCTCTTATTCACTCACTCACTTTAGCATTGCCATCCTCCCAGCTTCTCTCTCTCTCTCTCTCTCTCTCTCTCTGCCCCCCCATCACTCCTCTCACCTTCCTCCTTCTCCTCCTCCTCACTTCCAACAGCGTCTGTGCTCTGACAGTTATGTGTGAGTAGAGCGTGGGCTGCTGCTAATTTGTGCAGAGTGGGTGAAAGCTGTTTGTCTTGTGGGGACGAGGAGCCCGGTTTAGACTGTACTGGTTGTGATGGACAATGCCAGCAGACCACGCCCCCACACAGCTTCTGGACACATTAAACCGGTCCTTGTCCCCTGTTGTTCACCATTCTCCCGCAGCCACACGCCCATTCACAAATGCAGACAGATGCTCGGGCCCACATGTGAGTGTGGATGTGAGTGTGAAAGGTGCTGACTGGTGCTGCTCTTACAGTTCTACCTCCTCCTGTGCATAGTTTAGTCATCCTCATTAATATGCGCCCAAATCTGTCTCCATCTTCAGCCTCCTCCCCCGTGCTCGTCCTCATTTTCAAATCATTCACTCTGATTGACATTCACTCTTCTTTTCATCCCAAACTTGAAAACAAAAACAAAAAAAACCAACCTAAAAACACAAAGACATTATAAATTGACAGACTCTGGTGTGTTTGAGGTCGGCAACGTTGGCTCTTCTCATCCCATTAGGCTCAAATGTACTTCATATCAGAGGACACACACATAAAAAGGATGTGTTATTGTTGCTCTTGGAATCCACTTAATACATTCTCACACATCTGAAGAATGTGTTAATGGACCATTGTACAGTAATTATTCCAATAAAATACTGCTGTCCTTTTTTGGCAGGTTTTTTTCTTTGGTTTTTTAAGTTGGTTATTATTAGTACTGTACCCAGTTCTACATTTGATGTCATTTAATGTCCGCAGGGAACTTACTCTTCAAGTATTTCATGGATGTTGTGGATCTGTCTAAGTCCAGATCTGAACCAAAGTCTATACCTAAACTCCAGAGTCCAGACCTTTACTGCATAATCCAGATCTGAACCTTACATCTGTAACTGTTACTGTTTGTTTGGTTATTATTATGGTTATTATTATCCACATTGTAACTATCACTGTTTTAGCAGTACCATAACTAGATTGAAATGTGACTATTTTTGAGAATTTTTTCAGATGCTTTTCTCTAGTACAGGAAATGAAGCTAAAGCTAGACTAGTTATATTAGCTCTAGTACAGGAAATGAAGCTAAAGCTAGGCTAGTTATATTAGCTCTAGTACAGGAAATGAAGCTAAAGCTAGGCTAGTTATATTAGCTCTAGTACAGGAAATGAAGCTAAAGCTAGGCTAGTTATATTAGCTCTAGCACAGGAAATTAAGCTAAAGCGAGACTAGTTATATTAGCTCCAGTACAGGAAATTAAGCTAAAGCTAGACTAGTTATATTACCTCTAGTACAGGAAATTAAGCTGAAGCGAGACTAGTTATATTAACTCCAGTACAGGAAATTAAGCTAAAGCAAGACTAGTTATATTAGCTCTAGTACAGGAAATGAAGCTGAAGCTAGGCTAGTTATATTAGCTCTAGCACAGGAAATTAAGCTAAAGCGAGACTAGTTATATTAGCTCCAGTACAGGAAATTAAGCTAAAGCTAGACTAGTTATATTACCACTAGTACAGGAAATTAAGCTAAAGCAAGACTAGTTATATTAGCTCTAGTACAGGAAATTAAGCTAAAGCAAGACTAGTTATATTAGCTCTAGTACAGGAAATTAAGCTAAAGCGAGACTAGTTATATTAGCTCTAGTACAAGAAATGAAGCTAAAGCTAGGCTAGTTATATTAGCTCTAGTACATCAGTAACCCCACTGGTTGGAATTACTACATGTATGAATTCATTCTTCAAAACACAAGTATGATCTTTGCACATAGTAGACATTAAAGTGTAAAAACAAGTCAAATATGATCAACCCTGTTACCTACTGTATGTTCTCCATGTATTTATCTGTGTGTTTGCCTGCAGTGACATGTGTCAGTGCTGCAGTCAAACATGCTATTAAGCAGCATTGGCAGCCATATCTGTGACATCACTGCTGCCTCAGCATTTGCTACTGCCACATGGGATAAACATACTGCTTGTGGGCTGATGACATACTGATGTGCTGTGAACATCCTACGTTCCTGTCAACAAGAGTGTGAAGATCCAACTAAATGTCATGCATGTACATCCGTGCGCATGCACAAGTGTGGTGGCATGAGCACTGGAGGTTCTAAAACAAGTCAGCCGCTGAATAATACATTGTCGTGTTCTAAAAACAACATGTGACGTGAGTTGGTGCAAATGATTGCACAGTCAAATACAAAATAATAAGTTCTTGCACATAAACAGACAATGACATACTGGACTTCTGAGCCGTTTATTAGCCTGCTAATGCAACTATGATAACAGTAAATCCACCACTGAATACCAGGGCTTTAATTGGCTCTGGTTTACTACACATCAGTCACCAACAACATGACTGCATCAATTACTCAGGTCACTAAGTGGGTTTCACAGTCAACACAGGTAGAAATGCAGAGACAGTACTACAGGCAGCTACAGCAGTACGAGGCCCTCTAATAATATGTAGTCATAGACAGTATATGAAAGAAACACCTGCTAAGACCTCTTCAATTTGAGCTCAAACTGTCAGGAACACATTAAATGTCAGGAACTACTGGAAATCCAACCTTTCTTCCATTTGACTTGATTCTTTGACTTAGTGCTTGTTTTGTTACAAACAGTCTATTGTAACAAAAAAAAATATCATATAATAAACCAGTGTTTCCCAACCCTGGTCCTTGAGGAACACTATCCTGCATGTTTTCGATGTTTCCCTCCTTGAACACACCTGATGGTCATTATCAGTCTTCTGCAGTTTGATGATAGGTTGATCATTTAAATCAGCTGTGTTTAGAGAAGGTTATATCTAAAACATGCAGGAGACTGTTCCCCGAGGACCAGAGTTGGGAAACACTGCAATAAACCATAAGTAAAACAATACAATAAATACAGTTCTCATATTAAAATTTGCTTTTGTTCATTACTCTGCCACGGAATGGTGGAGTTATGTTTTGGCTGGCATTTATCTGTGTCTGTCTGTCTGTTACCAAGATGAACTCAAAAACTTAAAGGGATAGTTCACTATTTTTCACATGAATTTATATAGAATCAGTGTCTTTACTCTGGTGCACTCACAGTGGCTTATCCCCGGCAGTGTCCTGTGAGTCGAGTTCTGGTCCGGCTTTGGTCAAATCGAAAGTAGTCCTGGCAGGTTTACTGGAGTCACGAAAATAAAACCGGTGTCATTTCAAAACAATATGTGTTTGAATGAGTGATTTATTTGCATAACAAAACCATCACAGAAGAAAAACTCACACCTCGTAATTGCTTGGAGCTACTTTCTCTCAGTAGCGATCAATGCGTTGACCTTCGCAAACTACTTTCATCAGTTTTTCGGCAGTGTTTGCAGCTGCTATGTGCAGGTGCATAGCTGTTAGCAGTGACAACGCACATTGATTGCTATTGAGAGAAAGTAGCTCCAAGCAATTACGAGGTGTGAGTTTTTGTTCTGTGACAGTTTTGTCATGCAAATAAACGACACAGGTTTCATTTTCATGACCCGAGTAAACCTGCCAGGACTACTTTCGCTTTGACCAAAACCGGACCAGAACTCAATTCACAGGACACTACACTCAGGTGCACCTGAGTAAAGACGATAATTCTATACAAATTCATGTGAGAAATAGTGAACTGTTCCTTTAAAGGTGGATTTGGTTGATACTGGCACAAGGAACAATGATTCAATTTTGATAGCAACAGATCTGGTTAAATATAGGTATAGGACTGAAGGTGCAATCAAATATTAGAAGCAGATTGAGAAAAAAAAAAGCTGTGAGTGAAGGTTTGAGTAAATGATTAGGTTTGGCAGAGGTACCAGCACCATTCTACATGTCACTGCTATGTAAGCTGTGTACCAAGAGCAGATGGATTTATATCAACCTGGCACCACTTATGTAACATGTTAA
>CM035803.1:12899620-12902120 GCA_020466265.1 Siphamia tubifer
TGGACGTGATTACATTTTGGTGATGACCTGTGCAGGGGGGTCAAGATAACTCAAAAATTTATGGACGAGTTCTACAAAATTACATCGTCAGATCACAACAACAAATTCAAGAGTAGTTGCTGGAGGAAGTTTATTATTGTCCTTTTTTCTTCCTTTTTTTTCTCCAGTGTTTTTACTGTGTTGACCATGGAACTCAATTGGCTGAACTGGTTTTGAAAAAAGAACCCCGTAATAAAAAACTACTGCCAAAATGATAATACTTATTAATACTCGTTCGTTGGTTGGTTTGGATGTTTGTTTGTTTGTTTGTTTGTGTACAAGATAACTCAAAAACAGTGGGGTAGGGGGTTGGGGGCTTATGAACAGAGTTTGATGACATTTTCAGGGTATGTTGGTAATCGGGCGATCTGGAAATGATTAGATTTTGGTGGTGATGGGGTGGGGATGGGGGTCTACCTTGGTGGAGGTCTGCGCTCTCAGAGTGCTTTTCTGGTTTTATTATATGTTTTTAAATATATTTTTATGGTCAATTGTATCAAATACTACTCTTTTATTGTCTATCACATCTGCAATGTCTTCAATTGCTTCCAAAATTGCCTGTGATGTTGATCTTTTAACCCTAAACTCATACTGACTTTCTGCAAATAGTTTCTGTTTTTCCAAAAAATGCATCTATCCTGTTGTCAAATTTCTTTTCCAATATTTTAGACAGCTGTAGCAGTATTGAGACATGTCTGCAGTTTGTGAAGTTGTGCTTACATTCAGTTTTATATCACGGAATAATCTTCACAATTTTCATTTGATTTGTAAAAAGTACCAGTTTGAAAGGACAAGTTGATGGCTTTAATAACCCCCCCCCCCATTCACCTGTTTAACTAGAAAAGCACTGAGAGCGTAAACCTCGGCCAAGGAGGTTATGTTTTTGTTTGTCTGTTTGTCTGTTAGTTAGCGAGATAACTGAAAACGTTAAGAACAGATCTTGTTGAAAATGTCATGACATGTCGAGGGTGTCACAAGGAACAAATGATTAGATTTTGGTGATGATCCAGAAGAGAACCAATGTTATGTTTTCATTTTACTTTTATTGTAGATGAAATTAGAAGAAATTAGTTTCAGTATGTGCTATACAGTGTTATCAACTATCTGTGATTAAACCAGAGGTGTAGGTGCAGCGTAGGAGGGGCAGGGTCCCATATTGTCCCTCAAAAAAATTGCCTCTTGTCCCCCCTTGGGCTCATGAGCAGGCGGTCACCCTAATCTGCACTGATGCCGTGTACAGGTTTGCTCCCAAAATAGATGAAGATATATTGCCTTTTTGATTTGCTGTCATCTCTTATACTGCTTCATAATGCCTGCTGCACATGAAGCACAATGGTGATTATGAAGTAAACAAGACCCTGCAGGGTGTTGCTGCTGTACAACTCCACTGTAGTGTTCAACTTTGACACTATATGATAGAGCATATATTACTTCTATTGAGCCCATTTTGAAAGTCATGTGGTCTGAGTCTATTTATAGATGCTTTAATGCAGAGGTGTCAAACTGCGGTCCTCGAGGGCCGGTGTCCTGCATGTTTTAGAGGTTTCCCTCTTCCATTACACCTGGAGGCCATTGCATCATTATCAGTCTGATGAGGAGCTGATTATTAACTCTTTATGTGTCAGTGATGATGCATTCTGAATGGATGATTTAGTTTAAATATTCAGAATAATTCAACCATTTTCCTTTTAGTTTTGTGCATGGACAAGGTGCCAAAAAGTAAGATTTTTTTTTTTTTTAAGGCAAAATTAAAATGGCTTGGGGCCAAATTTCAATACTAGTTTTCTTCTTTAGTATTTTTTTTCTCAAAATGTTCCACATTATTTGTCATTTTGTAAATATTTATTAGTTTTTGTTGCTCATTTTGTTTATTTTTCTACATTTTTGGTTTTTTAAAGTTTTGTATTTTTCTCTGATTTTCTACCATTTGTGTCTTACTTTGCTCATGTTACCAGTTACTTTGTTAGTTCTCAGAAGTTAAAGGGTTAAAACTGAATCACATGGAAGAGGGAAATCTCTAAAACATGCAGGACACCGGCCCTGGAGGACTGGAGTTTGACACCTGTACTTTAATGTGTCGACCTTTGTGACCTTTATCATATGTATGTCCCATAACAACAGTTATACATATATTATATCTCTCTTGTGAATTCTAGTAATATAAAAATAACCAGCAGATGGCTAATAAACATACACCAAGCACTGAGTACATGCAGAAGCCCAGACAGGAAAGTCATTTTCTTACTTCTCATTTGTAGAAGCTTGGATGTGTGGACAGACTTCCTTGTGGACAGACATACGCGATCACCGCATGGAAAAGGAAGAGGGGAGAGCGCCAAGTTACCGATGCCTGGCAACGAGACAAGTTGGCAGAGAGGCTCTCAGGAAACAGGCGTGGCTGCTTCAGTGGGTGCACAGCCGGTGTAAAACGGTGAGAAGAACCCCGTCCACAAGACACACA
>CM035803.1:12904620-12909296 GCA_020466265.1 Siphamia tubifer
TTTTTTTTCATTTTTTGTTTTTTACTGTGGAACTGCTAAAGTTAAAGGGTTAAACTGAATTATATGGAAGAGGGAAGTATCTAAAATAGGGGTGTCAAACTCCAGTCCTCGAGGGCCGGTGTCCTGCATGTTTTAGAGTTTTCCCTCTTCTATGTGATTCAGATTAACCCTTTAACTCCTGAGATTTTAGCAATCAGTAAAAAATAAAATAAAATAAAATAAAATGAGCAACAACAAAAAAGAAAAATTTATAATAAGCTAACAAAATAATTGGTAACATGAGCAAAGTAAGACACAAATGGCAGAAAACCAAAGAAATTTAATTTATTTAAAAAAAAAATAAAAATGTAGAAAAATAAACACAATTAGCAACAAAATGAACAAAAAACTAATACATATTTACAAAATGAAAAACAATGTGGAAAATTTAAAAAAAAAAAAGAAGACTAGTATTAAAATGTGGTCCCAGCAGATTTAATTTTGCCTTTAAATATATATTTTTTTAAATACAAATTTTTTGGCTATTCATGCACAAAACTAAAAGGAAAATGGTTGAATTTTTCAGAATATTTAAACTAAATCATCCATTCAGAACACATCATCACTGACACATAAAGAGTTAATAATCAGCTCCTCATCAGACTGATAATGATGCAATGGCCTCCAGGTGTAATGGAAGAGGGAAACCTCTAAAACATGCAGGACACCGGTTTAGGGTTTGAAGACAGAGGTGTCCCACCCTGGTCCTCAGGGTCCACTGTCCTGCATGCAATGTCCCCCTGCTCCAACACACCTGATCCAAATCAGTGGTCGTTACCAGGCTTCAGCAGAGGTTCATGACGAGCTGATCATTTGAATCAGGTGTGTCGGAGCAGGGCCGCATCTAAAACATGCAGGACAGTGGGGTTGAAGCCCTCTGGTATGAGGCGTAGACTGCACTCATGAACAATTATGTAATTAACAGGTCCTATCACAACTGTGTTCAAAAGTACTCACATTCTGTACCTAAGTAGAAGTACAGCTACTAGTGTGAAAAAAATACTCTGGTAAAAGTACAAGTACTGATTCAACTCCTTTACTGAAGTAAAAGTAAAAAAGTACAACTTCTCTGTTGTAATAAAGTAAAAAGTAAAACTGCATTTTTTTTGCGCAAGAAAACTTACTTAACCAGGAAAAATGTGAAAAGTTTCAAAAGTATCTAAAATAAAGCATTTAAAAGTGAGTTAGTGTGTAGATAATGTGTTTGCTCAGGCTACTGTATTCAGTTGTGTGGGTATGGACAGGACATTTAGGAAAAACATGGGGGGGGGGGAGTCACAATTGAGATGAAAAGTCAACATGAGATTTAAAAAGAATACAAAGGACTTTTTTTTTAAATGCATAATTTTAAGCTAAAAAGTCAAAATGATGAGATAAAGTGTTAAAATTATGAGATAAAATATTAAAATTATGTGATAAAAAGTCTAAATTGTGAGATAATAGTCATATAACGAGAATATATAAAGTCACAGTTTCTCTCCTCCACTGATTTTTCCTCTGAAGTGACTTATTTTTCATATCTATTCTGAAAATGTAAAGTATAAAGTACAGATATTTCTATATATGTAAAGAGTATAAAGTACAGATATTTATAATAAATGTAAAGAGTATAAAGTACATATATTTATATAAATGTAAAGAGTATAAAGTACATATATTTATATAAATGTAAAGAGTATAAAGTACATATATTTATATAAATGTAAAGAGTATAAAGTACAGATATTTATTAAAAATGGAGAGAGTAAAGGTAAAAACTTGCCAGAAAAATTTATAATCAAGTAAAGTACAGATACCTAAAAAAAGTCTACTTAAGTACAGTAATGAAGTACTTTTACTGAGTTAATTTCCACCTTTGGTTTTCAGCGCACATGTCTTTTAATATTTTGGTGTGCCTTGGACAAAACGTTAAGTCTGTTCTTTTAATCTTGTCTATTATTCCACCCTGTTATGTTACTTAAAACACACAGTAAAGCAAAACCTGATCTTGCCAGATCTTGAAAGTCATAGTAGTTCTGAAAAAAAATAAAATACACAGCAGCTTTTAGAACAAGTGTACAGCTGGAATAAAAAAATAAACAACCTGTTTTACTGAAATAATTTCTCTGAGGTTATAAACACAACATACTACATCACTTATGAAGTATCTCGAGGTAGACTCATGTGTCCTCTTTTGGAAACTAGGAATATTATCGTCCTATATTAACTGAGTGTGTGTCTGTTTACTGAGGTCACTGTCCATGAACAACAACAACAAAAAAACAACCCACTTTCAAGTACCAGACAAGTTGACCTTTGCTGCATGTTATCCTTATCGTTTCTGTCACGTCACTGTTGTCCACAATTTTTTTTTTTTTTTTTTTTAAAAGGCCTGAAAGTTTAATCAAAAGACAGATTAAGTCAGTCCTCATACAACATGTCTATATACACTTAACTTCACTAATTAAAACTGAATGGGACACACATTCTGCTCAGACAGAAGGATAATTACCCTGTTTACATTAGAGTTTTTATTCCTGTTTAATTCTGAATAAAGGTTAATTCCGCTTTAAGATGTCCATTTGAACACATAATTCCAGTTGACGATGGTTACACTGGTGTATATGATCATATGTATTTAGTTTATTTATCTTGTTTATGAGCTGACTACTGAGTTGTTTACATTTTTTGTTTTAAGCTCATAAGAACAAAGGTATCAAGAAACGTGGTTTTCTTATTGTGAATAAGATTTAATACGTTTTCTTCGTCCCAATCCTTTTCAGGCACCCCCCCTTATTTGTTTTTGTATTCTGGCCGCATATATATATATATATATATATATATATATATATATATATATATATATATATATATATATATATATATATATATATACACGTGTTTGTTTGTTTGTTTGTTTTTCATATTGAATTGATGGTGAATTGACCATTGAATGGAACTGCCTGAAATGAATTAAAATAAATAAATACATCAGAATTAAACTTCATTCTGAATAAAGTCACCAGTTTATTCTGATCTAAATTCCAAACTTAGTTAATTCCTTGGTCATGTTAATTCTGCTTTAAAATGATCCCTGTCAATCTGCACATGTTCCTGGTCTGAATGTCTGACACACATATTCTGCGCTGTTACTATGTTCACTCCTATGGTTGATTATCACAAAACATAAATGCAAAAATTGCATGCAGTATCTGGTGTTACATGATAGTTGAAACAAACACAAAACAGGAAGTGGACGTGATCATTTTCTTCCAGTAGACGTCCAGATGTTACCCCTTTAACTCCTGAGACTTAGAAATGTATTGTCAACAATTGGAATTCTTGTGCGTTTCTTCCAGTCAGGCAGGTAAATAATAAGAAATAAAGGTGCATGCAGGTAAAAAAAAAAAAAATAGAAAAAAAAGGTGCTTAGATAAATATAGAGCAAAAATAAAAACCCAAAAATGTACAATTCTAACAGCTTTAAAAAAGCAACAGTGCAGGTGTGCTTAGAATATAATGAAGTCTAGAATGCTGCAGTACAACAATGCAGGTAATTATAATGACTTTCTGTACGTACTACATATGTGCATGTATCCTATAAGCAGGACCCTGAGGTATGGAGTGCAGTTAAATAATAAATAGAGGAACAGGGAAATTTAATTATTGCACATTACTGTTATTGACTTAAGCAATTCCACAGAAAAAATAAATAAAAAAGAAGATAAAATAGGCAATAAAATGAACAAAAACTGCCAAAGTGATCAATAAAATGAACAAAAATGAATATTAAATTAACAAAATAATATATAACATGAAGAAAGTCAGACACTAACAGAACACAATTGAAGAAAAATTTGAAAATAAACAAAATGTAGAAAAAAACAAACAAAAATAAACAACAACATGAAAAGAAAAAACATGAAGAAATAATATGAAAAAATGCAAAAACAAAAAGAAAATTAAGTAAAAAAAAAAAAAAGAAAATGAATAAATGACTAGTGTTGTAATGTGGTGCCAGTAGTTTTAGTTTGGGCTTTTAAAAAAAAAAAATAAATAAATTTTTGACACCTATACATCAGTTATTAAAAAAAATTATCAGTAAAGTAACACAAAAAAAACCATTTAATTATTGTGAATTTTTAAACTAAACCATCCATTCAGAACGCATCAGTGCTGACTCATCAGGGATTAAAGGGTTAAGTGGCTGTTCTGTCCAATCAGAACCCTCTGTACCTCCAGCTCTTAAACCTTTACCTTTATTTGGAATTAACATGTCCATTTAAACACAAAATAATTAGCTTTAATTCCAAATACTTTAATTCTAATTAAAATAAAACATCATGTAAATGTAGTTAATGTGGAAAAAGATGAGCACAAATTGGCCCACGATGATAGAGAGATGGGTTCTGAGTGTGTCCTTTTAGCACAGAAAGATCTCAAAGTGCAGGAAATAGAAGAGAGATGTGTATAGGAGCAGAGGAGCAGAGGGGTCACTGGGTAGAGAGAAAGGCCTCTCTGTTTGTAAGAGCATTACACATGTGGACGTCACATGGAAGACTCCACTCACTTGTTATGTAATAGGTCACAGATATAGTAAAATACACATGCACCTCTACAATGTTCACAAAAACATCACACAGACACAAGAATAATAC
>CM035803.1:12909396-13011896 GCA_020466265.1 Siphamia tubifer
TTATGAAACTAGTAACTGGGTCCATTATCTGGGAGCATTTCCTGCAACAGTGTAGCGCGCTCATCTACTAACCAATCAGGGTCGAGTATAGAGAGACACACGCTGTACAACGCATTGACGACATGACGTTCTAAAGTCCGTTGGTCCACTTGATTCAATACAGTGTGAATGAAGACTGTAAATAAAGTCCGGATTATAAGTACAGTGTGAAAAGGCAAAAAAAAGGTTCTGGTCCGAACCCTTGGTCTGGACTTTACCATGTGAATACGCCCTAAGAGATCAGCCGGTTGGTACAAAGATGGTCAGCTCTGTTCAATGAAAGACAGGTTTGTATGATTCTTCTGAGCCTCAACAAAGACGACTTTGTCCTTTAGTGTTTGAAATGTAATGTAATAATGTAATGTAATATCATGGGTTTTGTTTGTTTGTTTGTTTGTGTTTATTGCTGCTTAACAACATGATTTTATTAATAGATTGTGGAGCAGGAAGAACATAGAGGCCTCTTGTAAGAGCAGATGATGAAGCAGGAACTGTCATGTCTGTCTCCTGTTCCTGTTTGTCTGTAATTTCTGTTTTATTTTTGTAGTCTTCATCCTGTCATGTCTGGTGTCTTTACTTCCTGTTCCCTGATTTCCCACCTGTGTCTCACCTCATCAGCCAAATCCATTCATCTGTTCCCTCAGCTGCACTTCATCACAACTCTTGGATTTATTGGTCAGTTATAGTTCCTCATCTCTGCCAGTCTCTGTTTGCCAGCTGTTAATCTCTCCTAGCATTGGTTGGGAGAGATTATTGTAATCACTGTGTGTGTGTGTGTGTGTGTGTGTCCGCAGAAACATATCATGCTATAACTCAATGAATACTTGAGATATCACCATGAAATTACATGGACATATACATATAGCATCAGATGCAATGATTCATTTGAGTAAAGGTCAAAGGTCACAATTAACTAAAAGGTCAAAATCACATTATCGGTTATAATGATAATCATAACCAAATGATGCAGAATTTCTGTAATTCTCATTAATGGTGTTATCACCTACAACCAATAGTTTTTGGGATCTCTGGAGATCAAAGGTGACTTGTCGCAAAATTAACGTCTATAACACTGTGTGTGTCAAGCATAGACATATCACACTATAATTTAATCAATACTGGATATATTATCGTAATATTACACGCTAGGGCATTAACAGACTAGTCGACTAGTCGACATGTTGACTCCTGTAGCACGAGTCGACTTAAATTTGGAGGAGTCGACAAGTCGCATGTTATTCTTTCTGTCTGTCTCTCTCTCTCTCTCTTGACACGTAAACACAGTCAGACCTAAACAAGACGTGGCTACTGCAGGTAAGACAGTTGCGGTGGTCAGACACACATCGCACCTTACTGTACCTAATCTGCGTGATATGAGCAGAATCCGCTAGCTAACCTGAGTGAGCAGTAGCAAAGGCAAGCTCATTTTTATCCATCTGGTGTGCGGCTTATCGGCCGCTGAATTAAACGGTTCTGCACTTAATATGAAAAGTGAGGACGTGTGGACAGACGTGTGGACAGTCCGGTTTTAGAGCCGTGGGTCCAGACAAAATTGTGGACATATGTTCACCTACTGATGTTCAGGTAAATTTAACAGGAAACTCTTTGCTAACGTTAGCCTTTGTTTTGTTGGTGTTAAAATGCATATGCTTGTGTTTTGTCAGTGGACATTGTTAGGTTACAGTGAACTTTAATACAAGTTGCTCATTGCTGGACAGACATATGTCCATGTGTTGTTGTTATTGTTTTTTTAGCCGTGTGTCTGTGTTGTTCCAGCTGACAATGTCATGGACATCATCATGACAAGTCGACTAGACTCCGAATTTATTGACAGATAAGTCGACTTGAAAAAAACTGAAGTTGTTAATGCCCTATTACACGCACTGATGTATACATACATATAACAAAATTATCAATATAGCAAAGGGTCAAAGGTCAAAATCACATTATTGGCTTTAATTCAAGAACAGGTTGTCATAGAAACTTGAGATTGGTCCAAAATAGGGGCGAGATTAGACATTGTCTGAATACTTGTTTGTGAGCTTGGCTTTCGTCTGCCCATCATCGAGAAACTGTCTGTTTGTCTGTCTGTCTGTCTGTCTGTCTGTCTCCCCCCTTCCTGTTATCTACCTCCGTCCGTGTGTCACCATGTCCCACTCCTGTCAGCTACCTCACACTCATCACCTCTCCTTCACTCACTAGACTTGTAAACAAACACTTGACTACATTCATCCTGTTTCCGTGTGTTGTGTGTTACATTTGGGTCCTCAGTACCCTGACCCTGACAGAAACAAGCTGTTGAAATAAAACTGTATTTGTTTACCCACGACGGTGTACGTTTGACAATTGACTTTGAAGTTGTAGATGGTTTTCTGTTTAGTGTTTCAGTTTTATTGAGCGTTCAACAGAGTGGTGGGGAAAAATCTCACAGACAACTGGTTTGATGCACTGGAATGGATGATGGAATTCTTTAGGAAAAAAAGGTGTCACTCGCCAACTACTGTCTAAACTGTGACGTCAAACAAAGGTAGGTTTACTGTACATCTGTCTCTTCCCTCTTTTTATACTCCTCTTTTTTTCCCCTTTCATTTTCTTATCTCTACTTTTCTTTCATTTGTTTTCTTTAATCTCCTCATTATCCCTGCTTTGCTATATTTTTGTTCCTTCTACTCTTACTTTAAATCATTTTTATTACATTTTGAGCATCATAACATACATGGTCTGTTCCAAAAAAAAAAAAACTAAGAAGGCCAAATATGACGTAGAAGGTGCTTCTGGGTGCAGGGACACCAACAACAAACAACAAATAGACAAGCAAAGCAAAATAAAAGTCAAATGCACACACACATAGCAAGTGTGAAATGCTGTCTACTACATAGACCTTGGTGGAGGTCTGCGCTTTTCTAGTTACCTATGCCAAAGAGCTTATGTTTTTGCTATATCTTTATTATATCTTTGACATAAACATAACATAAATTTGGACAAAATATCAGGATATGCTGACAACAATTGCAAAATAAATATGTAGATTAATAAGGTATAGAAATGTCATAACTGACAGCAAAATCATAATTTGAAATATTTTCAAACTTAAAGTTAATAAATATACATATAAACATGTGATAAATGTAGAATCATTCTTTTAGTGGGAATCAATGTACAGGAGGAACTTAGCTGCTTGGTGTAGCTCTGCAGTCTCGTAGTGCTTTTCTAGTTACCTATTCAAATCTATTCAAATCTGAGCTAATGAATGAAGATCAGATCTTCTTTACAACTCTGCATTTTTTTTTTTCCAAGACAGCAACTTGCAGGGTGCAAAGTCAACAGTATGACCGATTGAATGATCTACTGTAATGAAACAATATTAAACTCATCAAGGAAATGTTTAAATTATGTTAAACTGTTAGTGTTAAGTGGAAAAAAACGAGTACAATATAGTCGTCACAACCCATCAAATTCAGAGGTGTAAAATAACTAGGTAAAAGTACTTTGTTACTGTACTTAAGTAGATTTTTTTAGGTATCTGTACTTTACTTGGGTATTTCTTTTTCTGGCAACTTTTTACTTTTACTCCTACATTTTTGTACAAATATCTTACTTTGTACTCTTTACATTCTCAGAATAGACTCATTACTTTTACGATCTAAGTAGTTGTGACAGTATGAAAAAGAAGTCGCTGTGACTTTATATATAATAGTTATATGACTATTATCTCAGAATTTTGACTTTTTATCTCACAATTTTGACTTTTTCCCTCTTAAAATTATGCATTTTTATCTCACATTTCTAATTTTTTTTTTCAAATCTCGTGACTTTTTAGCTCAATTGTGACTTTTATCCCCCATTTTTTCTACATTTCCTGCCCATATCCACAAAACTGAGTAACTGTGACTTGATCAAACACATTATCTACATGGTAACTCACTTTTAAAGGCTTTATTTTACTTTCTTTTGAAACTGTTCTGATTTTATTTTCTAAAGTATTATTGCATTCATCACAAAAAAAGCAGTTTTACTTTTTACTTTTGTACTTTATTACAATTGTGAAGTTATACTTTTTTTACTTGAATCAGTACTTCTACTTTTACCAGAGTATTTTTTCACACAAATAGCTGTACTTCTACTTAAGTACAGAATGTGAGTACTTTAAACACCTCTGGTCAAATTAAAAAGAAACAAGTAATCAAGTAAACTTCATAAAGTAATCTTCACTTTGGATGTGATGACTGCTCTGGAGTGTTACTCATAAACCATGCTCTACTGTAAGACATGTCCCAATAATATACATTTGCACTAGTTTTTCAGTTTCATAAATTACTTCAGTCATTCAACATCTTCATTCTGCAGTCGTAGTTCAATGCTAGCTGCTTCAACCATCTGCACTCACACTATTCTACTATTAGAACTGTCTTGTTCCTGAAGAGCAGTTTAGTATCCAGGCTTTGACATAAACATGGACATTAAACTTTCCACAAAAAACATTTCAGTCTCACCTACAAAACCCTTTGTTTGTGACTCAAACATATTACTTAAACCACAGAGCTCATATAAACACATTTACTAAGTATTTGAATAAGCTTCCAATAGTCATTACAGAAAAATACAATGTTCCAAAAGAAACATTCTTTACCTGTGTAGAAGGAAGAGGGACAACTCCAGATCTGTTTTCATTCCTTTTAACTCTCTTAATTCTCTCAATTGGTACAAACCAATAGCATTCCAGCTCACTTTCCTTAGGAAAAAAGGACAGATCTTACTCCTCACTCATGCAGCTTACTTCTCACTACCAGTTGGTTTGGGGTTGTCATAGTGACGTAAGTCTCCCATAAATCAGTCTGGTCTTTTCCGACCAAACCAGGGAAGCTGGAAATAGCATTTGGAAATTACCTACTTAGGTACTGATAATTTCATTTTAAACTGCAGACCAGTATCCCGCATATACAGTGGTGGAATATATGATCTGAAATCTGCCAATTATTGTTCCCTTCTCCAAACCTACATGATCCCTTCTGCACACGCTGTTCTGTTGAGGTCAACATTGGATGTTTCACAAGAAAAACACCCACTGTAAATAATTTAGTTAGTTACAAACAATAAACAACAAAAGTCATTTGCATCTGTGTGATGCAGACACATATTTTGAAGAAAACGTTTTTCCATACTATTAGAAACTACTGTAACATTTTAAGGGTGTGTGAAAAACATGTTCCACTAGTGTATAAAAATGAGACTTTTTCCAAGATCACACAGAAAGTGTACAGCACTTTTAAATGGACCACAATGATCATTTGATAAACAGTACCAGTGCTTCACTTTCTGCTTCAGAGTTTGTTATTGCACTTTCCCACTGTAGGAACTATGTAGAGTTCCTATAAACTTTATAGTTTGTGGAACCTTTTTTTACCCTTTCCCACAGCATAGGAACTATATAGTTCCTAGAACCTTTTTAATTCCTCCTAGCAGGCAGGGTCTTTTTTAGTTCTCCAGGAACTATATGGCATAGGTGTTTGGTGATTGGTAGAGCCCAGAACACACCTATTTCCACCTTTCCTCATCTTGCAGTTCCGCCATTTTTAAAACCGTAGCGTCAGGTGTGTGTTGGAAAAAAATATGGAGAAAGTAATAAATAAACACACTGATGATGCGGTTTTGTTTTTGGGTTAATAAGGATATTGGTTAAGCTATGACATTAACATACGTCGTCATATCACCATTCTTCGTCTCCTAACCCTCTCTGTAAACTCTTGACATTAGATGCAGTATTTGACCATAATTAACATTCCTGTGGCACAGAACATCAACGCTGTGTCCTCCTTATTCTCTATTGTAGTTTATAGTGGCACTGTCTTCTACTTCCTTGTGTGATTGTTTAATTTAGTGCTTAAAGAATATATCACTGTCACATTGGCCCCTCCCATGGTTCCTACTGCCCTGTGGGAATGCAAACCCAAACATGCCCTAGGAACTACATAGTTCCTAGAAGTAAGCTTTTAGAACTACTCTGTGGGAAAGCACCTATTGTCAGGACTGAACTAGGGCTTGAACCCAAATGTACAACTAAAAACTTCAAAAATAAACCAAAGTTTAATGATAAAGTACAACATAAATGCTCATACAGAGGATTTCTAACAAATAGCTACCAAAAGTATCAACTAAAAATCACTCTTAAAGAGGAAAAACCATAATATGACAAAATATTAAATTAAATTCACTCTCTTGGAGGAAAAACTGCTCACAAAGTATCAAAGAAACAACAAAAGACAAAACTAGACAAATTAAAAGGTATCAAAACTCTTCTAGACAAGACTGGGGCAGGCTTGGTGCTCTGATAAAACTGGATGAACAAGCAACAAACAAAAGGAAAACACCTACTCTATATATGCACATAAGAGTGGGGATACAATAAGACACAGGTGACACATATCAAGACATGGAACAATCAACACACACAGGGAAACAAGGGTGACGGTCAGACTAGACTAGATAGGAATAGCAATAGGGATTTTATCAAACTAAACAGGAAGTGTTAGATAAACAGACACAAAACATTATATAATATATTAGAATTTCTTGGATATGACATATATAGTTATTGTCTCTGTCAACTCACCATATATATATTTTTTTATTAGTAAGATTTAATTTTTTATCAATTAATAGAAATTTCATGCAACCGCATTTGAATTCCAGGTAACCCCATGTACTGTCCCAAAACACCACTTTAAAAGTTCTCTGAGAACACGATCATATTGATAATTGTTAAATCCTGCTAAACACATACTCTTAATACACATTTTTAATCACATACATATGATCATCATAAATGTGAACATTGTTTTATACATCCACATATGTTATAATGCCTGGAAATTGGTCCATTTTTATGTGACTTGCCATGATTTGTGACGGGCTGGTCAGGTCGAGGCAGGACCTTCATTTAGCCCAAAGCAGTTGGAAATGTCTAAATGGTGTTCTGGTCCATTCAGTGCCAGGGTAGGTCCTGTGCTCCACATATGTAGAGACACATGCTTTATTTCTACGTTCTACTAGATTATTTCAACATTAAATTGGGTTGCAGCACATAATACATTATGTATGGTCGATGATAATATGTTACTAAAGCAGATGGTCTGAGCCACGTCAGGATAAAAACTGAGTGTTTATGATAATTTTCCTTCAGCTGCTGCTACGATACGGGACTCACTAAAAACCAGGCCTTTCAATCAATGCACCTGTTTTCATACAGAAAACCTGGCACCTATTTGCACACTTTTCTTCTTTTTTTAAATGAATGTTCTAATGGAAAAGATATATTTCAATGCCTTGCGTGCTGTGTTAGGAAAAAATGAGATTAAAATTGGCTAAAATTGGTATCAACCATCCGAGCACCCTCCAAATGAGTGTGTGTTTAACCGATAGTTAAGGTGGCTCAGGCTGCTCTTAGTTCTGTTGCTATAGGCTTAGCCTGCTGGGAAACTCATCTTGATACAATGTGCTCCTGACTGGTCCGCCTCCTCCTTTCTGTCCTCTTCTCTTCTATTTATGCCCAAGTTCCTACATGTCACTCAGTACATTTACGTGCATATGTAAGTGAAGCTATTGGCACTAATCGCGCTCAGGACGTATCTACAGTGTCTCAGTTTTCATGCCCAGCAAGAGAATCAAATTATTGTTCCACTCCCAGACACTAGGTGGCACTACACACCCTTCTGTGTTGGTGTTCTTCCTGTTGATGCCATAGAAAAGGAACAATTAGTAAACAAATGCAGCAGGTTTTAAGCAGACCTGGTAGGACGACAATACCACAATGGTGCAGCAGCTCAGTATATTTCATATGTAATAAAGCTGCACAATATATTGTTTGAACATCGATATCGCAATGCGTATGTGCACAATAGTCAGAAGGCGGGTCCTGCAATGTAGGAAATATAATAATAATATAATATAATATAATAATAATATGAGCTCAACATTTTCTCATCTAATTTCAATAGAACCTGACACACAGTGAGCACATCACAATCATTCTGAAGCAGTTTGGAGTGAGTCACTAAAAAATGAGCAACGAACAACAGAAAATCACCCAAAACCAAAGCTCGCTGCTTAAATGGTAAAATGTAAAGGTTCTACATTTATATAGTTCTTTTCCACCTTCATGCTGCTCAAAGTACTTTACATTAGCCTCACATTCACCAGTAGGTTTCTAAGGTTCTGTCAGTCCTACTGGGAGACTAACAAAGGGTTCAGTGTTTTGCCCAAGGACACTTCGACACATGGACAGACAGAGCCAGGACATGAACCGCCAACCTCTCGGTCATTGCACGACCCACTCTACCAACTGAACCACAGCTGGTAAAAGGAAAAGCAGCATCAGTTATGTGGAATTATTTCGACAAGAAGGATGATATTGAAACTAATCTGTTTGACCATTTGTGTCAGAACCACACAGCTGTTATATACTCCTGAGGAATTGTGATAGATAGATAGATAGATAGATAGATAGATAGATAGATAGATAGATAGATGGATAGATGGATAGATGGATAGATGGATAGATAGATAGATAGATAGATAGATAGATAGATAGATAGATAGATAGATAGATAGATAGATAGATAGATAGATAGATAGATAATGCCATGATCATTACAGGTTTGCCCTGGGTCTCTCTCTGATTTAAAATTTAAATACACATTATAATTCACTTCAGACTTATACAGTGTGTACCCTGCCTTCATTCGTTGTAGCTGGAATAGGCCCCCACAGACCCCAGTGAGGATAAATAGGTTTCAGATGATGAATGAATGAATTCACTTCAGTTTTATAAATAAACTACAAGAATTTAAAGGTACAATGTATAAAATTTCCGCCAGTGTTCTTTCCAATAATCACTCAAATTACTGATTAAAATGGAACGAAATAGTCCCCAATCAGTCAAAAGATCACATTGTTGGATTAGTTTTAACCTATAAAAACCAGTGTAAATATACATAGTGGAACATTTACAGGAGAAGAAAGCAGAACACCAAATAGTGAAAAACTAGCAAGTTACGTGAAAATATCAGAAGAAAGTGAATCACAGACTTGAGTCAAATCATGAAGAAAAGACAGCACAGTGAAACTATTAAACTGATGATCGACAATGACAGAAGATGTATTTTGTGTTGTGCATAAACACAGTGTGGCATGGTAGGATATCTGTACAGGTAGGAAGGATTTGCAGAACACCTGCGTTTATTAAGGAACACAATGGAAATAAGAGCTTTATTGTGATACCCTGAGTATGTGTTGTGGTTTATTTTAAACTAAATCGTGCATTTGTTTTTATTTAACAACTGAGATTGTCAAATAAAATCAATCAATCTATTCCAGATGGTAGAAGGGTGAGGACAGAAGAATAAGAAGTGACAGTTTGTTTCGTACTGGATTTGAATTTGGATTATTGTGCTATTATTAATTAATTTCATAGTTTTTACCATCTGTGTCATATAACATACATTTGACTGTATAAATATTATATTTTAGTCCATTGTGTCTGAACATGGGAGCAGATGTTATCAAGTTTAGAATGAAACTGAACTGAAGTTTAATATTTTAAGCATTTGGAACCAGCAATACCGCAATTAGCCAGGTGTTTCCTTTTGCTCCATATCAGTGATGTGCGGGCTGACCCAAAATGACTGGGTGCCTGTGGTATATCAACATGCAAAATAACCTGAAAAAAGTGACATTTCATCAGGAAAAGACGGGCAATTTTAACAATATTCTGCCTGAATTGATCATTTGCTCATGTGTTTGATTATGGATCAGTTCTACAAAGACAATAAACACTTAATAACAGAAGCAGAAAATGGTTCAAATTGTGCTTAATTTCATCATGTAACATTAGTTTTCCCACTAAAGCAATAACAAATCATCATTTATAGACAGAGATAAAAACTGAGCAGAAAATATAGAGTCAATTTATTTTTTAATTTTATTAGGTTATCACGCTCTACATCCTAGGGGCCACATTGGAACATGTTGCGGGCCGTATTTGGCCCCCAGGCCGCAAGTTTGAGACCCCTGTTATAGACGATGATAGTAGGATTATGGACTAGATTAATGCACTCCACTACGAACAGACAGAAGGTATTACTTGAGTCCTTATTTACATATATATTAAATATCTATCTAGATAATATTATATATGACAAGTAATACTTTCACTTTTATTGATGAGATTAACTTCATATGTTACAGGAATTAAACCGCTTTGCAGATCATGTAGGCTCACCATGTTAGTCTAACAACATACATATAGGCAAGTACAACATAAATTACTCATATAAAACAGTAACTAATGTAGTCCATAATCCTACTACCACCGTCTATAGCCTTCATAATGAGGTAAAATGTATAAACAGATGGTGGTATATGGAACAAAAGGAAACACGTGGCTAAATGTGGTATCGCTGGTTACAAATGTTTAAAATATTATACTTTAGGTTAGTGTATGACCCGCAGAAGGTAAATATAGAGACAAACAGGTCACAGATGTTTGGTAAATAACCCCCTTTTATTATAAACTTGATAATATCTGCCTCTGTTTTCAGACACAACTGACTAAAATATAATATTTATTCAGTCAAACTGTATGTTATATGACACTAATGAACAAGTACAGAGAAATGAACAAAATACAGATGGTAACAACTATAAAATTAGTAATAACATTATACAGTGGTACCTGTACTTATGAAATGAATTTGTTCCAGAAGTGGTTTTGTACATTGAATGAGTCGCATTTTACAAGTAAAAGGCCTGATTGGATCCAAGGCCCCAGATACTACCCCCTAAACCCTTTAAAAATTATAAAAGTATCCACATTTTGTATGAAATATGTGTTAAAAGTGAAAGAACATTTTGATTTTACATTTCATTTATTGGTCTCAGTGGGGAAATGTGTCTTCATTGACTGAACATTAAACATTAAACCATTCAAATGAACCAGACATGCAGGTCATTTTCATACTATTGTGGTTCTTTTAATTGTCACTTTCACCTTCAGCGGTGTTTGTTGACAGACGTTTGGTGGAATATCGATCCAAAGACGATTGCCTTTGACGACTTTTCATAATCTTCCTGGGATGCGCAGGGCATACGCGTTGTCACGTGGCGATGGCACGGCTCGTGGACATTTTTTCAGGATGTGTTTTTTCCACGTTTTTTCCTTTTCTTCATGATTTCACTCACGTCTATGATCCACTTTCTTCCAATATTTTCACGTAACTTGCTAGTTTTGTCAGATTTCACTCTTCCACCCTCCGTCAAAGCTGTCAAAAGTTATTTAGAGTACAGTGTTCCTGGACAGACGGACGAACAGCCTTTCTATGCTCCCCGCCGGGGCAACGGTGAATAATTAGACTGATTATTGGATAGAACACTGAGGAAAAATCTACACACTGTACCTTTAAAGCAAATAGAGTGATTGCATTTTCTTCATTATTATTATTATTATTATTATTAATAATAATAATAATAATAATAATAACAATAATAATAATAATAATGATAATGATAATGATGATGATGATGATAATAATAATAATAATAATAATCACCATTATCATAGACAGTGATAAAAAAAATATGCCTGTGGATATTATTTCAGTTTTTCAAACAGATATTTTAATCCCATTTACCTGGGGGGGGGGGGGGGGGGTGAATATATTTATTCTGTATAATGATCAGAATCCATGAACTCCATAAGGAACTGCTTCCTACAGGGCAAAATAACAGGTGTAGCTCTGGGACCAGCAGGTCAGCAGAAATAATCCAAACACAGTTACTCTGAGTAAAAGAAAGACCAGAAAAGTGTCTGTCAGTATCAGGCTACAATTTCCAGAAATTATCTGGTCAGCAATGTTTTAAAAAGGAGTGGAAGAGGAAAAGAAGGGTTAGGCTAAAAAAGGAAAAGGAGGAACCTGCGGAGAGAAAGAGAGACAAAAAAGGAGGTGATAAGTTTGAGGAAATACAAAATCTACGTAAAACTGAAGAAAAGGATGAAGAAATAGCACAGAGTCAATTTTTACAGCATGAATCTGAGCCACAACGTGTTTCATACAATAAGCCAGTGCATTCCCCGTAATTAGGAAGGAATGTCTTACATGTGGCTCTCTCTGACGTCAATCCTGTACCTTCCCAGAGTTTGCTTTCTCTTCCTCGGTGCTTTGAATGTTTAGTATTAGGCTGCTTTTGGCAACACTCCTGGACCTGGGTACTGGGATAGGGTCTGGCAGTCGGGGGGTGGGGGCAGTTCTTCACTTGTTTGAAAAGCAAGCAGGGATGAGCATGGTAACCTCATCCCAAGTATTTGGCTCCGTTGTATATGTTGGCAGTGGAGCTGAGCGAACACAAGGTGTATTTGTATGTGCGTTTGTGTGTGCAGAGGTGGGGTGGGTGGGGGGGTTTAAAGGAAAGGCCATGATGTGGACATTTGCAAGTTATTTGGCAGATTTCTCAGAGGTATAGAGGTGGTGTTACAGGTTTAATGTGTGATATTAAGAAGCATCTAGTAGCAAACATATAGACTGCAACTAACTAAACACACCTGCATTAAGATGCATTAAAGCAGCGTCTGACTTTCACCGCTCATTTTTCTTCAAATGTGTAAGACCTGGGTGGTAGCCTAAAGTAATTTTCACTAATCTATTTGTCTGTCCATGCATATGCACCTAAATTGTTTCCTTAATGGTGAACAACTTCAAAGGTGACTCCCATCACAAGCAGACCATTTCTTTACATACTATAGATGCGCAGTTGAACCGCACACCCACGGGCACCGCAGATCAACAGCGGATCGGGTTGATGATGTGACGAAAAATAATATTTTAATTAAATTCGGGCGGGTTGCACTCAAATAAAAAGTCCTAATAGCAGAGTATCTTCATGAGATCTAAAAACTAATCGGCGGATGGCGGGCGGGTTCGGTTCTGAAAATTGGTGAAACAACATTCATGCAATTGGATAGTGGGTGGATAGAGATTTTAAGAAGTGGTTGCGGATGAAAATATACATCATCATCCACGCATCTCTGTTACATTCCAAACCAACATGTCACTGGGTTTTTTTGAGGATTTTGTAACTAAGTGCTTTGTAATATTCCATGCAACCACAGCAGCGACAGCAACAAAGACGGTAACACAAGCAACGAAACTGTGTCTACTACCAGCTTTAGTCTTATTTATGCTTTACTGATGATCCTCATTAGCTGATGCACAAATGCCAGGTTAGTCTTCCTGGGGTCCTCCAAAAAATGAAAAGGTCCAGGATGCAAAATTACAACATACAGATCCAGTTACAGTACAGTGATCCATCCTTATGAGCCTATTTCAGATACTTAAAGGTCAAAGTGTAGTACACCCTGGACAATTTGCAAGTTCATCGGAGGGCTGAGATCTAGAGGCAAACAATCACTCTCACATTCACACCTATGGGCATATTTAGAGTAACCAATTAACCTATCAGTGCATGTGTTTGGACAGCATATTGTCACTCCCAGTGCGTCAAAATCCGACGCGCTTCGACGTGCTGACCAAACATTAGCTTCTGATGCACAGCGTCTAATTGAGACGCAGTGGGTTTCTAACCCATGCACTGCAATATATAATGCTCAGAGCTCTAATCCAAACCCTCACTCTCACTCTAACCCTGACCAAAAAAGTGTTTTAAACCCAAGTGTCTCATATTGCTGTGGACGGGTTTGAAACTCACTGCATCAGAAACAATGCTTTTCAATGGGTTCAGTTTTTTTGGCATGATAATGTAATGCTGCGTGTCCACTGGTGTTGGCTTGGAAACTATGGTTTCCATTATGAAAAAGGACCTGGTACCTGGTACTAGACTTTTGGCATCTAAAGTTTCAAGCAGTTCCAAGTGGTCCCAAATGGTACTAAAACATTATGTGTACAAAGTGCAGACACTGATCTGTCTGTGTCATTGCATTATCAATGTGCCAGTAGGTTAATTCAGTCCACAATACAATGATGGCATTGTGCAAAACAACACTGTGGTTGGTTGTGGAGGTTGAGATATTTCTATTTTTGGTGGATGATGACAAAAATCAATGCAAAGTTCATGGTGCTTCATGATGATGTCCAGGTACTACAGTATATAATTGAAATGCCCCACACCATAATCCACCCTTTACCAAACTTGGTGAAGGGTAGTGTTGGTACAGTGCAGTCTAACCAGTACTGTTCTCCTGGCAACCACCTAACCTACACTCATCCATCAGATTTCCAGATGGAGAAGCATGATTAGTCAAACCAGAGAACACATCTCCACTGCTCTAGAAGTCCAGCGGTGGCATGGTTTACACCACTTTGCATTGCACTTGGTGACGTATGGCTTGGATGCAGCTGCTCTGCAATGGAAACCCATTTCCTGACACTCTGTGCACACTGTTCTTGGGCTAATCTGAAGGACACATGAAGTTTGGAGGTCTGTAGTGAGTGACTGACCCCACTCTGTCAATTTACATGACATACCATTTCGTAGCGGAGTTGCTGTCACTACCATAACACAGCTGACAGTTAACTGTAATATCTAGGAGTGAGGGAATGTCATGACTGGATTTGTTGCACAGGTGGTATCCTATCACAATTCCACACTGGAAATCACTGAGTTCCTGAGAGCAACAGGTTCTTTTGTAAAAGTGGTCTGCATGCCCACGGTAGGTACTTGACTTTATACACCTGTGGCCATGGAAGTGATTGGAACAGCTGATTCTGATTATCTGAATGGGTAAGCAAATGGTTTTAGCAATATAATGTATGTGATCTATACAAGAAGAAGATAGAATATTTTCCTTACTAACCACCAGCCTTGTAAGGACAGACATAATATAATAATAATATAATATAAATTGCAAGTACAGGACATTAGCAATGACTTTTTCTTCTTGGGACAGTTTTCTTCAAACCAATTTACATTAAAATCACCAAGCAGGTACATTTCTCTGTTCTCATCAGTAATTCTGTCAGTCCTTGTGCAAATGTCATTCAGACACTTAATGTTAGCATTTAGAGGCTTATAGCAGCAGCCAACATCTGCTGGCGTGATATGTGGTAAATACACTTGTATCCAGAGAGAGACAATATTTTCATTCATTAGATCTGAAAGCAGCTTTACTGGTGGGTGATCTGGTATGTGAATCCTTAAAAAATACAGAAAAAACATTAATATAAAATAAAATATAAAAAAAAAAAAAAACCATCAAATGAGCCATCCAGATGACTTTCAGTTACAGCCATAATATGAACAGATTTTATTTTCTTTTACAAGTGTATAAAGTTCATTTATCTTGTTCCTCAAACTACAGATATTTAATTGTGAAATAATTCATTGGTTTGATACAGTCCATAGTGAAGCAAAGAGGCAGAGCAGAAAATTAAGCTCCGACTTCCATCCCTTGTTTCTAGGTGGGGGTGATTTCATTGCAGGGATAAGACATATAGATGCTAGTGCCCTTTAGTTTTCCAAACAAATGTCAGGAATTTGGTCACAGCAGGTCTAGTCCTCTTACCAGGGTAGACAGATGGCCAGGTCAGAAGAAATGGAATAGATATAAAAAAAAAAGGCATATGCACTATCATACATCCAGATTAAAGGGGCTTTATCTTCGGTCCACATATGTATTTTAATCTATGTCACCTTTTCAACATACCAAGCCTTCAGAAAAGGCAGTTATTTCATTGGATGCACAACACACATTTAATCAAGTAGAATGGCCTTACATGACGTCTGTGCCTTTTGCTTGTGTAGCTAATTATAAACATATTGAAAGAGTATATTACACAGTTTTTCTACGGCTTACGGGAAATGCTGCTTGTAGCCATCCTCAGAGCAACTATCCCTTCGTCTTCTGCCAATAAATATGAAAAGAAGGCAATCTTATTTAAAAGTGTGATCATGAAGAAGTTAATCCTCTGTGCATGGTGGTCGGACATTGCACTCACATACATACAATTGTGGTAGGGACAACTGACGAATATGCTTCACTTATTATTATTATTCCGACATCCCGCTGTTTCGACATCCCATTATTCCAATACTCCCTCTCGGGGTTACGCCTGTTGGAGGGTTGCTTTGCCATCGATCGGTACACCACCGTCCCCTGGGTGAGGTCTCTGCCGTGGCTGGGGGTGTCGCAGGTGGGCTGTCTTTGGGCAGCGCACCTTCATCCCTTTAAGTGCAGACGACTTGTTTACGCTTCTTCTTCAGCGTCAATGGTCTCGAGCGGTTTGCTTGATGTCAGAACATTGGGATGTTGGAATATTGAGCAGACCCACTAGAGAGACTGTGAATTTTTAATGAATACAAGAGAGACATATTTAAAAAGATATAGCACCCGTTGCTGCAATTATATCAAAGCTAAAACTACTGTGTCCACCACAGCGAAACACCGTGCTTTGTACATTTCTTATTTTACTACTTACTTTGTACAGTTGTTCTTTAACATACATATGTCTAATTTATTGTTATGTCTGTGGTATTCGCTACTTCTCTATATGACAAGCTGTGAAATATGACAAGCTATGAAAAGGTTGGAACTATTTAATAGTTGCATCTATTCATAGTTGTATCTAGGGCTGCAACTATCAAATATTTTTGTAATTGAGTATTCTGTTGATTTTTTTTTTCATTGATTGAGTAATCTGATACATCATTGGTGTCATGACCTCCGCTCCGGTGACCTTTCCCCCAGTGCTCATCCACACTCACCTGGTCCAGCACTGCGCAGCTGCAAGCCGTTCCTCATCTGTGGCTATAAAAGCAGTAAGGCTTGCAGTTGCCAGTGCGGGACCATACAGTATTGTCACCTCCATAACCCGGACAGCTTCTCCCATCTCCTCAATCACCATAACCCGGACATTCATCATCACCACGGACTCTGACCGTTTGCTCCCAGGTTTTGTCTGTCTTGTCTTCATGTTTCTTAGTTTTGTTATTAAATTATTTTTCCCTTCAGTTCTGTGCATTGGAGTACTCCTTCACCTCACCCCAATCCTGACAATTGGTGAGTATTCTATATCTATGAGTTATTCTAAATATTCATAATTCTTAACATACAATGGAGCAAAACAAAGCAGTGAGTTAGACCAAAAATAAACAGTTTTTTACGATGGTTATCAGTTTTATTGTGATTATCCTCCTCCACAGCAGCTTTTAGGACAAATTCACAGCAGCACATTTACCTGAAATAATGTCTCAGGAGTTAAAGGGTTAAACTAGATCAATTAATAAACAGGGATGGGAGAAGACTGAGGCGTTTTGAGTTGTGTGCTTGGGCATCCATGCACAGACGCACATGCCTGGATGTGTTCAGCAGTTGTAGACTGATAATTACACTACCTTGGTACATTTGCTAAAAATAATTACAACACTGAGGGTACATGCTAACAGATGCTAGTACTCACCAGTTAGTAAAACAAACTCTGGGTCCGCTTTAACGAACTGCCATCGAAGTATGGATGTGTTCGGTTCAGGTGCTGTAGCAAATAAGGCAGTGCTAGGCTAATGCTAATGCTATTTTGCCGTAGGCACACTGTTGTCTGCCTTACGCAGCATAAAATGGTCCCAAACTTGTACTATTAATTAACTAACTATATTTTAAAATGTATAGAAACAGTGAAGATGAGCTTCTGGGGATTTCAACCGTTCTTGGCGAAATGCAAACTTGTGTATTGGGACAATACTTGGGCTGCAACTGATGATGTTTCAGAGGGACAGGAGAACATAAGTAAGGACAAGAATGCATAATGAGAATCAGCCAGTGTTGATTGGGACTACTATCGTGTTGTAAAATGATTCTGAAGCTTGGTGTGAGAGCTTGTAGGATTTCACACGTTTTGTGAATTGTAGTATTTAAAATAGTATTTTACTACCCAGTTTGCATCGCATATCCATATTTCAAAACTATAGAAAGTAGGTTTGGACAAAACTGGTGGACCATACCCAATTTGTATCTTTAAAAAAAACCAGAAACTTTATTAACAACATTTATAAGCCACAGTCCAAGACTCCATGGAGCAATAGAAACCCTAAGACAATGTAATTATTTAACCTTGAGAACAACCAGTGCTTGTTCGACCAATGTTGTACATTTCTAACCACTTTCTTAAAAGAAATGTTTCCTGACTTTGTATTTTCCTCAGAATTACTGTTCACATTGTCTTGTTCAGGTGCAATGATCATAAAACATTTACGACACTAAATAAGCAAAACAAATGCACAAATGGAAACCAATGGTATTTGTGTGTTCATCCTTTCACTGCATACCCTTGTTAATGCATTTCCTGTAAATATGTTTGATGAATTGCCATTGGAATACATAAAAATGTGGGAATTTTTACACGTCTAATTAATAATGATGTAATACAACCTGTGGAAATGTTTTTTGAAAAATCTGTTCCTTAATTCAAATACTTTCCAATAGTTATATTGTAATGTTTTCATGTATTAACTGTTGACAGCACTGACAACATTCGGCTACCATTAAGCACAACCAGTTGTCTGTCATGACATGACTATATATGCAGCAGCCATCTGCTTTGTCTTCTCTGATCTGTGTGGCTGCTGAAACTGAGACAAATGCAATCAATTTGGAAACAGAAGTGCGTGCGTGTGTGCGTGCGTGTGTATGTGCTTTAGCATACAGCAGCACATCACATAAACCAGACCAGAGGATTATCTGTAATAATACTGACTCACTCAGGTTTTAGCCAGAGTTTACTGTGGGATTACGGAGCAATCTGATGCTGAGTGGAATGGGACTTCATTATGATGATTATTATTATTATCCATCATATCTGCGTCTGTCCTTCCCAATGTAGATGTTTCTGTTAATTGTCCTATTGACAAAAGCATTTAACATGGAAGAAACAACACTGTGATCAAACTCATCTAACTCAAAATAGATTAACGTTGCTTCACAAATCTGTTCAGTTTGTTACATATGTTGAATATTTTTGACCACATACAAAAGGACAACAGAAAATACTTAATAAGCACTTGAGTGATATCCATCCTGTTCTTGTATCCATCATGTTTCTCTACCAAATGTCTATGGGAATATGCCAACTGTGGGATATTGCTTTGGGATTAGTTTATTTGTTTTTCCCCCTCTCTACGTGCCTGCTGTAGGTTTGCCTGAGCTCCTTCATTGAGCCTTGTGTGTGCATTCATAGTTCCCATGCCATCTGATGTCAACAAGCTCCTTTAGCAGCACTAATCCACTCCAGAAACTCCCTTACATCAGTCAGCAAAGGCATCGTTTGGAAGGATGGCCAGCTTTTACACAAGGGAGGCTTAAAAAATTCAAACATGAAAAACTGTTATTAGCTAGGTACTCATCGAAAACCTATGAAACAATACTATCCTCAGACGTAAGCTGTTAATTTGTGTTTTAGCCATTATTCAAAGGACATTTTAGCTTATATCTGCATCTGTGGAAACAAAATTAACAATGACATTTTAAGCATGGACTGTAATTTTATTTTTGTCTGACTTATTCAGTACTAAACCCTATAGATAGTCTGTTATGTCCCCACTGGTTTGTCCTTTTTTGAAGCCTAGACTTTAGGTGTATTCACATCTTCTTCATTTACTCCATTTAAAAATGGACCAGAGTTCTATTTTCCAGAAAGTCCAACCTTATTTTTTAAGGTGTGAATAAAAACATGCAAACTGAAATTCAAATCAAACAAGTGAACTCTGGGCTGGTTCACATGTGGCCTCGAGCCAAAACAAACCAAGGAAGGATGTGCCTTTTTATACTTTATGAGCCACCGTAGCTGTTGGAAATATCCCAGTCACACGGATAGTCAGAGCTAATAGCAGCAGACATGTGCTATGGACAGATGTGGAGCATTCACAAGACTGAATATCTTATTGACAGATTTGATCAGATGCCCATATTACAAAACTGGCTCCGAGTGACTTGTTCTTGACAGTTAACATTATTTATTTGGTCCAGGATGTTGTGCAATCTTTTTAATATTTTGAATATTTTATATATATATATATATATATATATATATATATATATATATATATATATATATATATATATATATATATATATATATATATATATATCATGCATTACTTACATTTTAGTAATATGTTGTTTTTATGTTGTACTGACTGAAAGGAGATACTCAAAATCATTGTACATTGTTGTATGATGACAATAAAGGCTATCTATCTATCATGATATTTAACAGTATAATAAACCAGGAGTTTTACTGTTCAACACTAATATTGAACCTCACTCTGAAATTATTCACATTTTCACCCAGTTTTTATGCATGTGCAATTTGTGAAAACACTAATCCTAAAAGTTCTAAAACATGCCTTTACACTGGGGGCAGGAAGGCAGGACACCAGCAACTGTGACCCCCAACAAACCAAGACTGGTTAAAGTAGAGAAATATAGTTTCGCTTACTGAATAAACTGAGCTCTTGGATGGTCTGAATATGCATTAAATAGCAGATATTTGTCCAATCGGTGCAACACAAATATCATATCCCAAAATGAATTGACATGAACACTGCAAACACAACCAACACGTCCAGTTCAGTGAAACTAAAGGCAAACACAAGAATGTCAAAGGTCATCAGTGAAGCACAAGAATGTTTAAAACCCTCAGTTTATAAACAATAATATTTTATGTTTAGGATCAGTCACCTTGTTTAAGCTTTGGTAACATTTTAAGAACATGTCTATTTTATAATATTAATAACTATTTTGAGTAATTAAGTTAGAACTTTTCTTGAAAGTTTCACCTAACCAATTCATTTTTTTGCACACAGTTAATTAGAAAGATTTGTTGTTTTTAAATTATGTTTTGAAAATTTATAAAAAAAAAAAAAAAAAACACCTTTGGCACAATAATAGATTTAGATTTTTTTTTTTCAATTAAAAATATTGATGTGACAGTTGTGGATACTTTGCTAAAAAAAAAAAACATTTAAGGGGGATATTAAAAATATGTCTACTGTGATATTTCATATAATCCATAGCAGAATTAAAGCTACTATTAGATACATTACATTACTTACAATACTGAGCATTTTCATTTTGCATTGTCAATTCTCATACTCAACAGCACAATCTAATCTGCGAATACATCCAATTATATGCAAATGTGATCGTTCAAAACTCAAATTGCAACATCTGAAGCTATATACAGGTACTTACAACAGGTTTTATTTACATAGACAGAGTACTATGTAGAGCCGCCAATCAAAATAGTGACATTGATAATTATACTTAACCTTAAGCTTATCATATCATTTAGAGTGGATTGATATTAAAAGAAATAATCCTCTATATTTGTCATGAACAGGGATATTGTTTCCACAGCCCATAATTAAACCAGGCTGTGAACATGTTTCTTTGCTTTGTAAGATTAGACAAACTGGTGTTCCAAAACTGACTCATTTTTTACACGTTGTAGGTCTGGTTTAATTTCCTCCTCTTGATACACACATTAATATTACTTCAATTATTTTACCATTTAGAGGCTAATTAAAAGATTAACAGGGCAATGTATTCATTTCCATGTCAGCCGTGGCCGTGAAAGGATTAAATACATTCTTAATATACTGTTATTTATTTCCTGTTTAAACTATAACAAGTAGTTAAGTAACGTTGAAATATTACATTTAAAAAACATTTCAGTGAAATCATTCCAACGTCTGAACATATATATATCTACAGTATATACAGATGCTTTGTCACCATTTGTCACTGGTTGGATCCTCATCCAATTAGAAAACATAATCAGCAAAGTATCAAGGTCCATGTGTTCACTTATCTCCTGCAGTAAGTATTCCATGAAGCTCATCTTTCCCCCGAACTGTGGGGATATTTGGGGAGGCAAAGCTGGGGAGGGCTCGGCTGAGATGACAGAACTGTCAACATGGCGCTCTGACAAGGCACAGCACTACCATTACTTTCATGTGAGGGGATGGGTTAATTATAAGATTTGGTTTCTAATATGGAGCCTTTCAGAGGAAGTGCAAAGCTTAAACCCCATAATTAGACATAAATCATTTGACTGAAGCAAATGTAGTGATGTGGGGGAGGGGGCTCAGGCTTTCTCTGCTCATCTGTGATAGGAGGGGAATATTGATACTGTAGTGCAACATACATGTATGTGGGAACACTCCCACTTTCATACATTTCCCAACTGTCTACTGTGGATGTATGTACAGAAGCATGAGTGATTATTAAGTTCGAAATAATTGAATCTGAATAAAGTCATTTGGAATTAAAGCCATCTCCTTCGTGTTTACACTGACATGTTAATTCCAAATAAGCGTGTACATGGGAAATGGGTGCATTCCACCCTTTGGGTTGAAGAGCTGTGGGTACAGAGGGTTCTGATTGGACAGAACGTCCACATGACGTCCTGATGTCTACCGGAAGTAAACAATCGCGTCCACATCCTGTTTTGTTGAGCTTTCTTTCCATTATATTTAATTCTTTCAATTCTCCGATCAAATACTTAACCTCGCTGTGACTCCAATGCTTGCTTCATACAGCCATCTTGGAAAATTTTCCTACACTAATGTCGGCAGTGTGGAATATGTGTGTGGAATATGTGTGTGGAATATGTGTGTGGAATATATGTGTGGAATATATGTGTGGAATATATGTGCGTCAACGCGATGAGACCAGGAGCATGCACAGAACAACAGGAATAATGTTAAAGCAGAATTAACTGTGACAGGAATAACCTTATTCAGAATTAAGATCACAATAAACCAGTGACTTTATTCGGAATTAAGTTTCATTTGGAATTAACATTTTCAACTGAAATTAGGTGTTTACATGGTCATCTTAGAGCAGAATTAACTTTTAATCTGAATTAATCAGGAATAAAAACTCCCATGTAAACAGGCCTAAAGATGGTCTCTCAGCATGGGAGGCCTTTAAAGGACAACACTGTTTTTTTGCAATTTGGGCATTAATTATGATGTCATTTGGATGGTTCTACTCACCTTTGTTAGTTTTTTAAAAAATTTTGATTCCTCTGGAAAAAATTTCCACAAAACGGAATACAATGGAAGTCGTCAAGGCAGCGACTTGCAAACGCTGAATCAGTTGTTTGTTCATGTCAGTTAATACGTCCATAGTTATACAGTAGTGCTAATTTCGTTGCAGTCCCATTTCAACTTTGAAAGACTCGGACAAGAGCTCCGACATGACTTTTCGCTACCAATGGCTGAGTGCCAAATAGCTAAGCTAAAGCAAAGAGCTAAAACCTCTTGACTCAGCGCGTGCAGAGATGACGTCACTTGTGTGTCTCAGGTTACATTTATTTATTTATTTTAGCTCAACCCGCCAGCAGGGGTCTTTCAAAGTTGAAATGGGAGCAGAATTAGTACAACTGTATCACTATGGACATATTAACAGATTTGAACAAAATAACTGATTTAGTTGCTTCCCTGCCAACTCATGTTTTTGTGGATATTTCTTTCAGAGGAATCAAAATTGAAAACAAAAGTAACATGTTTAAGGAGAAGAATTCAAATGTCATCATAATTATGGCCCCAATTGCAAAAATTGTTCTCCTTTAAGTTGTCCAGAATCTCCTTTTTTTTTTTTTTAAATAATCCATCTGTACTGCTCTGGACTAGGGCTGCACAATATATGGCAAAAGTATTGTTAGCACGATAACACAGGTTGTAATATTCATATCATAAAGATGTTTACTCTTTTACTTATTTATTTTAACCCAGCCACTGAAGGGGAGAGGGGTATTGCTTTTGAGGCAGTTTGTTTGTTTGTTTGTTTGTTTGTTTGTTAGCAGCTTTACACAAAAACTACTGGACCAATAGACAGTGGATGGACATACATAGTTTGTTCTTTTCATGATATACTGAAAAAACAAAAAAAAACATGACTTTTATTCAGTTTTCAGTTTTTTAAATAACCCTCAACTTTAATACAAACTTTTATAAACATCTACATGATCAATAAAGCAAATAGTAAAATACCAGGTATTGACTTAAACATATAAGATGGAGCATAATAACAAACTAAATGGTGATGAATCACTTAAGAAAGGTTATAAACACATACAGAACACACAAATGTAACCCTGGGTGTTTACAGGTTAAGGAACATTGTTCTTACCAGATGAAATTGGCATTTCTGTACATGAATGACACATTTCACAATATCATATTATTACTGTACACCAGGGGTCTCAAACATGCAGCCCACCAATGGTTCCAGTGCGGCCAGAGCATAATAACCGATTAAATGACTCCATATTTCCCTCTCAGTTTTTTTTTTTTTTTTTTTTTTTGCCTATAAATGACGAGAACTTCAAATTTTGGTCATTGTTTAACTGCCAAAATAATATTAAATTATGAAAATACTTACATTTACAAACTATCATGTAACAATAAAATGTGAATAATGTGAACAACTTGAAATGTCTAAAGAAAATTAGACATAATTTGAACCATTTTCTGCTTCTGTTACTAAAGAGTTTAGTGTCTTTGTAGAACTGATCCACAATAAAACACATGGACTAATGATATATTGAGGCAGGAATTTGTTAAAATTGCCCTTATTTTCCTTATGAAATATAACTTGTTTTGTGTTTGGATAATTTATAAAACTACTTTCATAATTTTAGATTTTGTCTCGGGTTTTTTTGCAGTAAAACAATGACAAAAATTTTTAGTTGTCGTAGTAGTTGTAGTTGCCCCTGAAGAAAATGAGTTTGAGACCCCTGCTGTACACTCATATCACATATGTCAAGTTTTGCTAATATCGTGCAGCCCTACTCTGGACGGTATAATTTTGAAAATGTTCAATAAAAAGCATGTTAAATAAAAAAAAAAAAGGTTGGATCAGTGAAGTGTGACAGCTTCATTACTCACATAAGAGGCTGAAATGAAAGGACTTGCGACAGGCTTTGACCTAAACAACTATGTAATGAGTATATCCTCATATACTAATAACGCCCCTTTGACCTCCAAACACACACACACACTCATTCACTGCCTATTATTGTCTCACAGCACACAAACCAATTCTCTTCCTCTAATTACAATTAAAATAGTCACGCTTGTTTTCATGCAGCATAAGCGCACCAGAGTGGAGTTGAGAATGGATTGCTTGTTTATTGTGCTCATGCTGACAAAGAATGCCTTCCATAACAAGAGGCCTGTGCCCACCATGATCTTACGCAGTCGTCTTTTCACTGGCCAGAATATTAGCCGCTTGATTTCACATGTCATCTAGAAGCTCAGAGGTGGGAAGTGCATGAATTAGGCTACATTTATACGGAGGCGATGAAAACAGAAGATGCAAAAGTGGCGTCTCGTCTTCGGTTTTTCATCCGTGTTTAAACGAGCGTATTCAGGCGGAAATCCTTGTTTATAGGAAGATGCAACGGTAGGTGAAATACGATTGGATATGAATGTCAGGCCGCTAAGTGGTACTGTGACAGACCGCCGACATGTTCTGTTCTGTTTTTGACATATGTAAGTGTACACGTGTCTCTGTTCAGGTATGTGTGTAATGTCTGTACAATAGCTGAAACGACTCCTGAAACATGTACTGGAGCTGCTAATGCTAATGCTAATGCTAGTGCTAGTGCAGCTGGAAGAGCGATGGGATCGAGGTTTTCTGACACATTTGCTGCTTTACCTGCCCAGCGTATGAATGTGACATTTCTTGCCATTTAGACGAAGACATGACCCAGCACATCTTCAATACATCCCACTCTGTACATATTCACACCCTGGCAGTGTCGGCTTTGTGTAAATGAAATGATTAAATATGCTGTCGTATTTAGACACAATCATCCTGGTGTAAATGTCCCCTTAATGTAAGACATCCAGGGTGTGTCCCTCTTTTGTCCAGTAGCTGGGATAGGCTCTACCAACCCTGAGACCATCTCCAGGATACTGACTGAATGATTCCAGGTCAAAGGTTAATTTCTGGTTCTCAATGAAGGTTGAAAAACCACATAGTTATTTTGGGTTTTACATTTCAATTCTTCAGAGCAAAGTAAAAAAAAAAAAAAAAAAAGAAAAGAGAAAAAAAAAAGTAGGCAAAAATCAGTATAGTCCAGTGCATTATAGACCTGGTGAACCAGGTCTTGCTTGCCCCCTTTACCCACAAAACTATTTTTAAAAATGTATAAACTATACTTTAAAACTAGTGATACTAACCATAATGTTAATTTGAATGTTAATAATGTAATGTTAGAGTCCAGCTCCACTCTGGATATATATATATATATATATATATATATATATATATATATATATATATATATATATATATATATATATATATATATATATATATATATGACTGACTTTGGTGTGGAAGGTTGCCGGTTCGAATCCCAGGTGTGCCCTTAGGCAAGGCACTTTACGCTATACATGCCTATACCTCACGATGAGCGATACAATAAATAGAGTCATACCGGCTCGGGCGGCGCCCGGGACAACAAGGTCCGCGTTAGGAGTTGAGGAACAAGGACACCCTGATGTTAAATTGGCTACTGGAACAAGACATTCATGGAGCAGGGCAGAGAACATGGTACTGATGGAGTGTTACTACAGGAGTAACCCAAGTGAGAGAGGGTACATGCAGAGGATGTGGGAGAAATGGTTGCTTCGAAACCCTACATCCTCACTGACGAAGAAACAGCTCCTTGCTCAGTGTTTGAATATCCGCAATAAGAGGTTGCTATCACAGCTAGAGATCGATGAGGTACAGCGTTGTACCTCATCCACGGTATAAAGATGCTACGGCAAGGGGGAGCCAGGACGACCGGTCAGCTTGGGGGTGGTTTCACCACCACCCCAAATATCGAGATTGGGTACCAAGCCCCAGAAAGACTAAACACAAGGGCAGCTGACCTGAGAAAGAGAATCATGAAATCCTGGGGGAACACAACTACCTGCTTGCCAAGGCTAAAGAACAAAGTACCAGACCAGACTCTACTGGAGGACCTGAACACTGCACTGCAAACTGTCCCTACCACTACCATCACTGAGACCAATCAGCTGATGTATGCAGCAGCAACCGTAATCCTAGAGATGCTTGGCTACAAGATGAACAGCCAGAGCAGCCAGAAGGTTGCCCCATGGAGGAGAAGGCTAGAGGCAAAGATCATGGCAGCACAGAGAGAAGTCAGTGTTCTAACAGAACTAAGCAGAGGTGTGAATCTGAGGAAAGAACTACCCAAGAAATACAACAAACTGTCCACAGCTGAGGCACTGGAGACTGCTAAGCAAAGGCTCACAGCACTAGCTACCCGCCTAAAGCGATACACAAGAGAGGTAGAGACCAGGAGAATAAACCAGGTGTTCTCCACCAACCCAGCTAAGGCCTACTCTCGCAAGGGGGCAAGGTGACAACGGACCCACCTAGGGCTGAGACTAAGCAATACTGGAAGAGCATCTGGGAGAAGGAGGTAACACATAACACCAATGCCCAATGGCTGACAGACTTACAGGCAGAGCACAGCCAACTCCCAGAACAAGACCCAGTAGTCATCACACTAGCAGACATCCAAACCAGAGTGTCCAAAATGAAGAGCTGGACAGCACCAGGGCCCGACATGATTCATACCTACTGGCTTAAGAAACTGACAGCACTCCATGAACGCCTAGCAGCACAGATGAACCAGCTGCTGATATTGGGAAACCACCCATAGTGGCTAACCCAGGGCCGGACAGTCCTCATAACGAAGGACCCCCAGAAGGGAACAATACCATCTAACTACCGGCCTATAACCTGCCTCAGCACCACATGGAAGCTACTATCAGGCACCATAGCAACTAAGATGAGTAGGCACATGGAGCAATACATGAGCAGAGCACAGGAAGGAATAGGCAACAACACCAGGGGAGCCAAACACCAGCTACTGGTTGACAGGATAATTGCCCGAGATTGCAAGACGAGGAACACCAACCTGTGCACTGCCTGGATTGACTACAAGAAAGCCTATGACTCAATGCCACATACATGGATACTGGAATGCTTAAAACTGTATAACATCAACAGGACACTAAGAGAGTTCATCCAGAACTCAATGAGGCTGTGGAAGACAACTCTGGAGGCCAACTCAAAGCCAATTGCACAAGTGAGTATCAGATGCGGCATTTACCAAGGAGATGCTCTGTCCCCCCTGCTGTTCTGCATAGGCCTAAACCCCGTCAGCCAGATCATCTCAAAGAGTGGCTTCGGATACCAGTTCCGAAGTGGAACATCCATCAACCACCTCCTCTACATGGATGACATCAAGCTGTATGCCAAGAATGAGCGTGACATTGATTCCCTAATTCACCTCACCCGGATCTACAGCAAAGACATTGGGATGTCATTCGGACTAGATAAATGTGGGCGGATGATATCTAGAAGAGGAAAGGTGATCACAACTGAAGGGGTTGACCTACCTGACGGGAATATCACAGATGTGCAGGAAAGTTACAAATACCTAGGGATCCCACAGACAAATGGTAATCATGAGGAGGCAGCTCGGAAGTCAGCCACAGCCAAAGTCAGCTGAACGGCAAAAATAAGATTGATGCCATTAACACCTATGCCCTGCCAGTAATCAGATACCCAGCTGGGATAATATCCTGGCAACTGGAAGAGATACAAGCCACTGATATCAAGACAAGGAAACTCCTTACCATGCATGGAGGGTTCCACCCCAAGTCCAGTGTCCTGAGGCTGTACACTAAGCGAAAGGAAGGGGGCCGAGGACTAGTAAGTGTCAGAACTACTGTCCAGGAGGAAACGGCGAACCTCCAGGAATACATCAAGAAAATGGCCCCCAATGACCAACTGCTAAGTGAATGCCTCAGGCAACAAAAGCCCAGTAAGGTCGAGGAACCAGAGGGGCTATCATGGAAGGACATACCCTTGCATGGCGTGTACCATCGGCAAATTGAGGAAGTGGCTGATATGGAAAAGACATACCAGTGGCTGGAAAAGGCTGGACTAAAGGACAGCACAGAGGCGCTACTCATGGCTGCACAAGAACAAGCCCTGAACACCAGAGCAATAGAGGCCGGGGTCTACCACATCAGAGAGGACCCCAGGTGTAGGCTGTGTAGAGAAGCCCCTGAAACAGTCCAGCACATCACAGCAGGGTGTAAGATGCTGGCAGGCAAGGCATACATGGAGAGGCATAACCAGGTAGCGGGCATACTGTACAGGAACATCTGTAAAGAGTATGGACTGGAGGTCCCAGGGTCAAGATGGGAGAACCCCCCAAAGGTGACAGAGAACAAACAGGCCAAGATCCTGTGGGACTTCCAGATCCAGACTGACAAGATGGTGATGGCCAATCAGCCTGACATAGTGGTGGTGGATAAACATGAGAAGACAGTGGTGGTGATAGATGTAGCAGTCCCCAGTGATAGCAACATCAGAAAGAAAGAACATGAGAAGCTTGAGAAATACCAAGGGCTGAAAGAGGAGTTAGAGAAAATGTAGAGTGCGAAGGCAACAGTGGTACCAGTAGTGATCGGAGCATTAGGGGCAGTGACCCCCATGCTGGGAGAATGGCTCCAGCAGATACCAGGAACAACATCAGAGATCTCTGTACAAAAGAGCGCATCGCTAGGAACAGCTAAGATCCTGCGCAGAACCCTCAGGTCCCAGGCCTCTGGTAGAGGACCCGAGTCTGAAGGAGACACCGCCCAGGTGGGGCGAGAGGAACATTTTTTTATATAAAGTTGAAATGTAAGGTTTACACTTCCTTAACATGTTTTCTATTAAATAAAGCATAATCAAACCTCAATATGACAAATCTTTATTCCACATTCTGGATTCTGTCACTGACATTTATTTATTTATTCATTTATTCATTCATTAGTCAGGTGAGTGTTCATTTTGTCAGCAGTTGGTACAAGTATTGTTAATAAATGTTGTAAAAAAAAAAAGCAAAAAATGGATATAATTTCATATTTATTGTCAACTTTTAACTTTTTTTAATTTGACTTTTTTACAAAAACATGATAGGCCACCCATTATCTTTACTAACAGCCCTATCGTCAGGTTTAGTAAGATTTCTGGGGGAAACCCTGTCATCACTATTGAACATTAAGGTCCATGAAGCACCACTGGAAGGGAAAGGACTCTGGTTATGAATATGAAATATATGTGCACTTTGAGGGGAGTCCAATTCCTACTGCATATGTTTGAAAGTCTAAACTATAAGAAAAAGATATTTTGTTTTTTTTGGTTTTTGTTGGTAAAAAGGAATTACAACTTTAACAAAACAGGACTGCTACAAATTGCAATTAGCACTGAAAAGGTGGAGTTAAGCCACAGGAGCTAAGCCACTTTTGGCTTATTTTCAAGGGTATTCTCTAGCATTAACAACCACATGTTTTACTTAAACACTTAATTTTTTTTTTGTTCTGTGATGTAAATGTGTTGTATAGGAGAATGTATGACTGTCAATGTTAACACATATTTACTCGCTGTCAAAAACATTCAGCTTTGAGTTAAACAAGGAAAAGTGTTTTATCAAACCAAACCTCAGCCTCAGATCCTTCAAAGAAGCGTCTCCATTTAATACATTAAAAATGCTTCCTCAACTCTTTGAAAGCTATTAAATATATAGGGAAAAGTCACATGGTTAATAATAATTCATGTAAACTGTTGCAGCTTATTATCACTGTTCTTATATTATTTACTAAGGTGACACTGCTGTTTAATGACCTCCTCAGGGAAAGTGTTTACCTGCCTCCACCCCGAAAGCACTTCCATAAAATAGATAACAATCAAAACAGCAACAGCGTGTATTAACAGCATATTAAGTGACATTCCAGAGGCCAATGTGGCCTCTGTGATTACATCACTGGGACACTGTAATCTCTGAATGCTTTTAGATCACTGTCACCTTTATTGCAGGGTCTCATCAGATAATGCAATGGCCTACTTTAATCCTCTATAAACATAATATCACTGCCATAAGAGCACTGACCAGACAAAGGATGACAAATGTGCATACGGCTTAAACTGACTTTATACAGGATGGGCCGTTCCACCAAACTGGTTCAAATTGCCATCCCACAATAAAAAACACATTTAAAAAAACATTATGTATGTAGACTTTACATGTGCACAAATGTGCTATTACTCTAATTAACACCAATATATTAATTAGGATAATACAACATACAATCTATTAATATCAATCAATCAATCAATCAATTACTTTCTGTTGGAAGGTGGATGTCCCAACCTCACCCTTACATTTCAAATCATGAACAGTAAGGGTTAGGGTTAGGGGCTAAAACTAATTTTGCCCATTTTCCTAAATGTAGTTTTTGAATACACCCATTTGATTTCTGTTATGGGAAGGTTGAAGTAATGATATTGATTGTGTGGATATTTTCTAATGAAACTACTTTATATAAAAATTGTTGTCCCATTTTTTTCATACCACTACCGAAACACAAAGTGTTTCAATCCATAGCCGGATTTTAGCCAAACTGACACATACCTGCTGATCCGTAATGTCCACCTGCTGAGTAATACATTTATATCAGTGTGAAGTACATGTCTTCTGAAGTCTGAAAATCAGTGTGTGATTTTAAAAGCTGTCACTAACAAAACATCATTTTGGCAAGTATTCAAATACTTTTATTTTTTAAAGCAAAAGTTTAATGCAAACTTTTGATCTGAACCATTTTTGTAGCCGTTATTAGCTTAGCATTGTTGATTTAAGCTAATAATTAGCTAAAAATAGTTTCAACGTCCCTGTGCTCATCCAGGCCTCACAGGGAGTGAGGGAGTCATTCAATAGATCATAAAATCAATCCAACTGTGTGTTTATATCAACAAATGCCCAAAACAGTGTGAATGGTATAGGAAGCCCCCAAAGCTCTTCTGGGGTAACATCTGGAGCAATTACTTTCTTTGATCTTGATTGAAACTGAACTCAGTGAACCAATCGGAAATTAAATTAGTTGAAAACTGAGGGAAGAGAAGTGACTTAAGTAACAGACTGGAAAAATAAACAAAGTTGTAAACAAATTGTTTATAAAGGCAAATTTTGTCTGAGTGTAAGGAGACCCTTAAATTATGAACAAAAAACATCCACTCTCCTTTTCTCCTTATCAATTTCTTGTTGGAGGGGGATGAAAACACCTAGTTTTTTTGTTTAGTTTTTTTTTATGCGTCATAAATCTCATCCACCCCCCCCACCAGCTCAGCTAACCCAACCTATTGGTCACAGGCACCTCTGCTTGGACTTGGAAATCATCCAATATTCTCTATCGTAGTCCTGGTGTGTGTCCGGTGCATTGGGGTTTGAGCCCTGGTTGATCGGACAGGCTGGTCCATGGATTGGCAGATCCAGACGAACTGGACCCAAAAGCACCAGGGCTGTAAAACTCAGCACGCGGTCCACTTTGATTCTCTTCAGCTGATTTTATTTCATTAATTTGTCTCTTTTTTTGTCTCACTTTTTCATGTTTCATTTCTTTCTTTCTCTCTCTATCTCCTTCTCTTTTGATGGCATGAGCAAGTGAGGGGCAGAGTCAGCTGTGGCTCATTTGCATGAAACCAAGACTAAAACTAAGCATTTTGAAAAAGGCTGTTTCTCCAGGTTGAAGAGGCTATTGTATCTCTTCATCATTGTGATATTTTGACCAAAGCATGTCACAGACAGATGATGATGGGGCTGTGATATGTCCCCTTTAAGAAAAATGTTAAAAAAAAAAAAAAAAAGACTTTCTTTTTACAGTTTTTAAAAGTACAGTAGACATTAGAGCTGGGACGATATGTTTTTATGGCGATTTGATTCTTTTACGTTTTTTTGGGTGCCGCTTCAATTTAAATTGCGATTCTTCAATATTTCGGATACTCCTGATTTTTCTGATTTACCGCTTGCCTTTTTAACACCAGACCACGTGAAAAAGCTGAATGATGATGCCTACAGATCATATCAGGAGACATATTTCCCAAAGAAATACACATCATATGTGAGTCAGTTCAGATTTATTCAGCAGTAATATATTTGAACCAGACTTTGGGAAGTAAACTGTGACATTTATCTGCACACAACACAAATAGGAGCCTTTAAATGAACATACTTCATAATAAAGTGAACTTTAAAGTGTACATGTCCAGCTCTGCTCTTCCCTTCTGTTAGAAAGACCACACACTTTAATTGTTGTTGATTGTTTAAATACATTAATTCAGGAACAACTCATTCAGATATCCCACGCTGTTGAATGCACCAGAGATGTTACAACGGTCCTGAATGCACCATGTATATAAGCCACTATGTTGCCATCTCACCCAACTCTAATTCATATACTCCTGGTTTATTACTGTGTGTAAATGACACAAGGTGAGATTAATAACACAATACAGTTTTAATAGATATTAGCATAGTGTATTGTTTATCTGCGCATAAGTTAATGCTGTTTAACACTGATTTGTTGTTGAAGCTAATACGATAATAAGCTAGCTGTTGTCTGTGTGCCTTCTGTGAGGTATACCATGACACATATTATACATCTGAGTGACTCATACAGTCGTCTATGGATTTTACAAGCGGGAATTTTTTTCCCACCTGGCTTAAAATGAATTTAAATATGGGAAAAAATATTTTAAAAATCAATTTAAAAATCGTAAAACAAAAAATCCTGCTAAATATGTGAATCGATTCTTTTCTCCCACCCCTAGATGATGATAGTAAATAATAATAATAATAAATAAAACCAGTCACAATTCTCACATCGTGACTGGTTTTATTATGTAGTATTTGATGAACTAAGCACAATTTCCATAATTAGTTCTTTGTCAAAACACACCTGCTTTTGTTAGAATGATAGAATACAAAGTGCTACCTATAAATTCTGACACATGCTAAACACTGAGAAGTCATCAAAAACAGTGATTTACTGAATTAAGGACATTTTGGATACTTTCATACAGAAATTCAGGATAGAGAGCATTAAACTGTTCATGAAAAAATTACACTTCTATTGCTCCAACACAAGTAATATTCAGTAAATTCAACAGCAGCTGTCCAGCGGCATGTCTTCACTCCAGAATATTTTTTGTTAGAGGAATGGGGTTGTCCTCAGTCTTTATATGAGCCTCGTCATTGAGAATATCCTATACCTCCATATAAAGTAGAACACAAACAGGGAACATGAGCACTAATGTAAATCTGACTATGGTTTGATTACTTGTGTTTGTGTATTTGTGAAGCTACTGTGTGACTGGTTCAGACAAAAGGGTACGAGGGCCCCATTTCATCTGTGCTTACAACAAAATGCTCACTGTTCTCTAAATGAAGCTCTGGATACATGTGTGAGAGAGGAAAGCACTGGAGGTGAAGGAAAATTGTGTCTCTCGCTAGTGGCTAAAAATAGATCTGAAACATACCAATCTATTTCTTCAATGTACAGTGCTTAATAATCCTGTTCACTAACATCTTTTGGGTAACTGCTCACTGACAGTAGTTTTATTCCAACACTGTTGTGTAGTAAAGAAGCAGTATTAAACAGATTTATAGATATTTGCTAACCTAGTGAAATTACAAATACCCATAATGCAACATGTACAACACACATACAATTACATGTGCTTTTTAAATGATTATAAGCTAGGATAGGATAGTGCTGCTATTGAAGAAAAAAGGGAATCATTCCCTCTCAAATGTAGCTGATATACTGAATTTATAACATCCATAGACCAATATAAACAAAGTATTTTTTTTATTTAAAGTTAATGTTGTAAATGTGCTACTTGTACTTGAGGACGGCCTTTATTTTAAAAGGGTGAATGAAAATGTCACAGATGATGTCCACATACAACTTCTAACAAAAGGTCCAGGCAACAGTCCATTGTCCAAGGTATTTTTCTGCAACCTTTGTGCCGACTGTTCACTCTACACAACTCTCCAAGAGTGCTCCTTTGTCATATCAAATAAACATTCCCACGAAAGGGGCCAGAGTTTGCGTGTATTACACGATGTGTCAGCATCTTCTGTTGCATTTCCATGCAAGTGAAAAGCTTGCAATTGCACGGACGCTCATTAGAGTGTTAGTTTCCCGTGCAATCGTCTAAAAATGACACCAAGCCTGATAGATGCCAACACAAAGACAAATTCAGAGTCAGGCTGATAAAAAGGAGTTGGCCAACCATTGTTGGGTTTTCAGTGAGCTGCAGAAGAAAAGTATTAATTGTTTCATCACGTGAACTTTTGTAGATGTTACCTTTAAAGGTTACATTTTAGAATGACTAATAATAATGGATTGGATTTATATAGTGCTTTTTTGGCCACTCAAAGCACTTCACATTACCGACCGATTATTCATTTACTCTCACATTCTCCCTCTGGTGGTGATAAACTACATGTGTAGTTGCCCTGGGGTAGACTGACCTACAGCCCCTCTGACCACCACCAAACACTCATACACCAGTGTGAGTGGCAAAGGAGGTAAGGAGGGTAAAGTGTCTTGCCCGAGGACACACCAGACTGACTAGAACAGAGTGGGATTCAAACCACCAACCCTTAGGGTTATTGGATGACCCGCTCTACCAACTGAACGCACTGTAAAAAATAGAATTCCACTTTGTTAAAGTAATTTCATATTCATAATTGAACTGACAAGAATATGTGAATTACTATGAATGAACAGAAAAATCCACATCAAACTTATAGTGTGCTCCTCAATGATGTGCAAATTAAAGATGCGAGGTTGAACCGAGCACCAGCGAACGGTGTGGATCAACCACGGATCAGGTGGATGACACGACGAAAAATAATATTTTAATTACATTCGGGTGGGTTGGAGTTGAAGCACTCAAATAAAAAATACTAAACATTTTTCATATTATGCCAAAGGTAAACAAACAAAAGAAAATGACACTAAAATAGACAATAACCTGTTGATGTTGTCATTCACTGGCTGCTGTCACAACACACGTTAATGAATATTTCTGTAAATCTGTCAGTAAAAGCAATTTTTCAACCATTGTCCATGGGCCAGATGTAATATGCCATACCATAAAAATGTAAAACATTTTAAAAGATAAGGTTATACCCACTCACATTCACATTGTGCGGTGGGTGGAGATGATTAAAATCCATATGTGACTTCCGATCAGTGCTCAATAATATTGATATCTCTATTTTCATGTCATAACCATTCAATGTTCCAATACAAGTAAAGTCAGATTATTTTATACTTCAAAAATATATCAAAAATTAAAAAAAAAAAAAGTCTAAATTTCGCAAAACTATCAAAGAACCTTGTAGTCAAAAGGGAGAAACATATGAATCTGACCAATAGTTTTGTCTGAGAATATGTTTGAAGAAAGGCGACGGCACGAAACCTAGCTCAATTTTGGAATCACTGTAAATTAGAGATTTTTTTTTTTCAACAAAGGCTCTAGTTTACTGGGACGATATAAACTACTACTGAACGACATTGTTAGAAAAAGACCGTAGTCGTCGTCTAACAGCCGAGACATCTTCATCAAACCAAAAAACTAATTGGGTTCGGTTCTGAAAATTGGGGAGAAATTGTTCATACAAATGGATACCGGGTGGATAGAGATTTTAAGAAGTGGTGCATCTCTAGTATAAATGTACAACAGTGAATATTCTGGATTGCAACCATGTAATTTCGATCCATAATTTCAATATGCAGTTAAAGGTTCGAGTACATGCTCGTAATGTCGTGTTAGTTTTAACCTCCTCTCTTGGGCTATGGAGGTCCAGCAATCTTTTTTCCTTTTAATATTTTATCAATTTTTCTACATTACTGTTTTTTTCTTTTTGTTTTTTTTCAGTAATAGCAGCTTAGTGAGTTGGTCAAGACACTCCAGTTAAGAAATACAGTTTGCTCTAGCCTGTCCTAAGAAAATGTGAAGATGGCAAAGTTAAAACACTGAAGGTACATGTTCCAGTTCAAGAAACGGAACCCCACATATACTACATTAACATACGTGAAAAGACTTCATTTTAGTTACTGTAATGAAATTTGAGGGCAGTACAGCGGTGCAATGGTTACTGATTGTGCCTCACAGACAGAAGGTCCCTGGTTCAATTCCGGTAGCAGACCTTTCTGTGCCCATTGGTGTCAGGTGTTAGCTAAGTGTTAACCAAAATTACCTTTTAGAAGGAATGTGAATGCCACTGTTCAGCAGAACGAGAAGGCTACTCTATTGGTAAAAAAAAAAAAAAAAAAAAAAAACTAATACTTTATATAATTAAGTAAACATATTTAACTCAATTATATTTATGGCCTGAGAGCGGTTGGTTGAGATATACCTCTTTTGAGTCTTTTCATTATTTTAATATCACAATCATAGTTTACAATAAGTTACAGTATTACAAAATATTTCAGCATAAGGTTACATAGTTATAAGTCAGAAGAGTCTTTGAGCGACACTAAAACTGTCTGCTCAGACACACAGTTTATAACCTTCCTGTCAACCCCTCCTCCTTCAGGCTGTCCTCTGTCCTGAAGGGCTGGGCTCCAAAAAGTACATTTATGCATTAATATTAGTAGCTGGGGTGAGGAAAGTCTGGGCTTCTTTGCTGGGGCTGCTACCCCCTGGATAAGCGGAAGACGACAACGATAATGATGATGACGACATATGTCACGAAGTCGACTTATTTGAAATGTTCGTCTAAATCTGCCATTTTCACTGATACGATGCAGAATTTTTATATATTTAAATGTAATGTAAGAAATGTGAAGCATTCAGTTTCACTTTAAATATCATTATTATTTCCATCAATCAGAAAAAAATAAAACATATCATTATCATGCTAAAAGAAAAACAAAAAAACAAAGCCATTACAAAAAAAAAACAACTTTGATCCAGAGATTCATTCATTCAGTCAGCAGCATATGTACAGCTTACTCTACTGTATCATTCATCTAATATGCTACTGCTTCTGAAAGGTGAAGAAATTAGCTTGCTGCATTATGTTAATGTATCAAAGAGAAGTCTGGCAAATTACAAATGACAAAGCTTGGTTTTATGTGATGTGACTGATGATGAATGCTGCTGAACTCGCTGATCTCTCATGTTTTTCTTAGGCAGGGTTTACTTAATGCACCAGTCATCTGTTCATGTAATACAAATGATGATTCAATAAGACACAATAACCCATAGAATGATGTTTTATGCTGTCAGCAAATGAAAGGAACACTTGCATAATGGATATCTCCATACTCTTATCAGCCACAATGAGCAAGTACAGGTTTATTTATTCATGAAAGGGCTGTCATTGACATGACTTCAGAAAATAGGATCAATAGTCATGTGTCTCACAAGCATCTTCTATCAAGAATCAATTAGTTGGATTTGTGAGGTTGTCAGGTTCTGCTGTTATGTTAGAATCATGTGGTCTTAATGCAGGACATCTATCTCCCGACAGAAGTGGGAGGTACTTTCATGGGAGGATAACAACAAATTAAATTTAAATCCATATATGATTTCCTATTAATGCTCAATAGTATCATTTCCATGTTATAAGCTATCAAAATATGGCAAATTATGAGTAAAGGCAAATGTTTTAATATTTCCAAAAAATTTACCACATTTTTTAAATCCAAATTTCTCAGACTTGTGAACACATTTGTAGACATTTGCCAAGGAAGCGCGATAAAAACAAACAAACAAAAAAAAACCACCTGAATACAACCAGTAGTTTCAGAGAAGAAAAACATTTAAATTTGACCATTTAAGGTCACTCAAGTTCAAATTCGGGTTGACCAAATGTCATAAGACTCAGATTAAAATCCATATGCGACTTCCGATCAGTGCTCAATAATAATGATATCTCTATTTTCATGTCATAACCATTCAATGTTCCATTACAAGTTAAGTCAGATTTTTTAATACTTCAAAAATATGTCAAAAAATAAATAAAAAAATATAAATTTCGCAAAACTATCAAAGAACCTTGTAGTCAAAGGGGAGCAACATATGAATCTAACCAATAGTTTTGTCTGAGAATATGTTTGAAGAAAGGCGATGGCACAAAACCTAGCTCGATGTTACTCTGGTAAAGGTAAACACATATAGAGAGCGAGAGGGCAGGGGGGAGTGTTCCTACATGCATTCTGAGCCAATCAGAGACGCCTCATCACCACGTCATGGACATGTACAGTATGAAGAAGTACCAGTAAATACTGTTGTTTTCCTACTGTGTAAAAACAACTGGAAACAAAGCAATCCAGATGTTTTTTTAAATAGAACCAACACAAAATGTATTCAATAACAATGGAGAATATAGCAACATTAATTACATAACCATGGAATGACAGCTTTAACAGGGGTGATGGCAGATTTCCTTTAACATACCATGAAAACAGGAGAAACTAAACTGACAGACAGGTGAAGATATAACATAACACAAAATACAGACCTGATAAAGAAACCTAAACAACCTGCATCCTTACGTTTTAGAGGTTTTAGCTGTTTTATTTTGTATTTTAACACATTAAGTGTGTTAAAATACACCAAGCCTAAATTATTTAGGAATTACCTCTACTCATCCTAGTGTTGTTTTATTAAGCTTCAAATTACACACATTTACACTTGGAAGATGCCAACATGACCACAGGAGGCTACTGTTGGTAACACCCTGCTTCCAAATGGACTGGGAAAAGTTCAGGAGGGATTCAATATGTTAATAAACCTAATTTACCTCGGTAATTTACAGTTTCATATCAATCAGTTTCATATCAATCACAACTTCTGGTTTCACACTCAAGTATGACATAGTAAAACAGGCCCAAAAGAGGAAAAAGCAGCCTGCATTCTTTGCATGTGTATCATATACAGAAGAATAAAACTGTTTTATTATGATAAACCTTATAGTTTGGGCGACCCAGGTTTCTCTGAGTTATATAGTTAAAGGCTTAGACCAGGTGTGTCAAACTCGGTTCAGAAGCAACATTCAACCCAATACAGTTAAAATAATAACAGTCAAAATCTTTCCTTAAAATGTGAATATGAACAACCAGATAAGTCTTAATAACAATAATTGCAATTTTAAAATTCAATTCAGGCTTGAAGATAGTGTCAACCAAACCACAAACTCCTGACTTAAAAACAGCACTTCAACACCAAAGTGAACAAAACCAAAAAGAGTTTCCACTTATTAACCCTTTGATACATACTGGTCACTCCAGTGGACAGTTCTTCTACAGTTGTTCTATTGTATATTCATTGGTTTTGTTGTTTTAGTTCTATATCATTACTGTAATTGGTCTGTTCTTAATACGTGATCTACACTTACATGTTTACCTGTAAATTAATTGGTTGTTGTTATTAGACTGTAATTAACATTCTCTTCTTAAACAAAAACTGCTTTAAAAGGTTTTATTTCATAGTGTTCTGATGTTGTGTTTTAAAGACACATTTCTTTGATTGAAAGCTTAAACACATGTTGTCCAGTTGAGTGGACATTTTTGTAACTCTATAAAAAATAGGTTCATTAAAACGATTTCAATCACATTGCTGTTTTTTGTGGCTAAAGAGGAATAAAAACACTTGGGGAAAAATCTTGACTAAGGTTCTCATAATTAATGCATTATGTTCATGTTATGAACCCATTAAACAGAACCATCCTTAAAGGTGTCATTCCACTGAAAACCACTTTTCTACACTCCTTTTGGAATCTGATGGGTCACCCCAACTTACCAACACATGCTGCCTTTGACAGTGGTTCATCACCTCCACTGGCTGCATACTGCATTCACAGAAAACAACAAGAGGAACGAGGGACCCAGAAAACGCTGGTCCATCTGTTGTCAGACAGACTTTAGCGTCACCCACGTGGGGTTAAACCCGCCCCCCATTGCAGCGAATCTGAAGCAGCATTAGCATTAGCATCTACAAGAGAAGACGGTGCCACAGTAGCTGCTGCACAAACTGGAAAAAATGGCGGATCAAACTGGTTCATGTGAAATAAAGCCTCGTTTTTTTCCCTGCACGTTTTCACATCAAGCGACGGCACGAAACCTAGCCCGATGTTACTCTGGTAAACAGATATAGTGAGCGAGAGGGGAGGGGGGAGTGTTCCTTCATGCATTCTGCGCCAATCAGATATGCGTCATCACTGCATCATGGACATGTATGAGGAAGTACCAGTAAACTCTGTCGAAAGTCATTTTTCTACCGTGAAAAAACAGCTGGAAACAAAGCAAACCAGACGTTTTTTGTTTTTTTTTACAGAACTAACACACAATGTATTCAATGACAATGGAGAACACAGTAATATTAATGAAATAACCATGGAATGACACCTTTAAAGTCCTGCTTTCGGAAAATGTCAAAACTGGGAGTTACAACTTTTTAACAAAAGGTGGAAGGAACTCACAGCTTTAAATAACGACATTGGCACCATGTTCAGCACCAGTTGTGCCAGATGTGGTGAACACCACTGCTCCTCGGGGATTTCCATCATTTTGTAGTACAGTAACCACAGTAGTGTGTGTAGGCTCCTGTTTCAGGGCTTATCCACAGATTAGTGCCTGGAAAAGTTCATTGTGCCCTGGGAGACCCAGAGCACACTGAGCCCTTCCTAACTGAGATTGTGCAACTGCTGGGAACTTATGAATTTGTTTTGTGCATAGTAGCAGGAGGATTACATCCTTGGAGACCCACCTGACCTGGCTCCCCTCTATCCTTGTGTCCCCTGTTGAACTCTTAAAGCAGATTCCACAGAGCAGACAAATGGGAATTACAGCAGCACAGGGATCCTCCAGCAGTACAAACCAAGGACTGTTTTCTGCCGAGAGGACTCAAGGACAACGTGTAACCTATTGCATTTTCCTCACACTAAAGCTGTGTGCAGATGTGACCCTTATGGGTTAATCTTACCGCAAGATGCAAATCTCTAGATCTGCTGCTCTACAGTAGCTGGACATCTGCTGTTATGATTCAGTTACATCTGGCTATGTGCTCAGCAGTCAACAGATAATACAAAAATAAAAGCAGGTCTCAGTCATCACTTGAACTGTAAATTCTGATGCAGGCAATAATCACTTCTGCCACATCCTGACATTATATGATTTTATGAAATCTGTGTTTTAAAGCAATATCCTCCAGGAAGTAGTACTGAGGCCAAAGTGTTTGTATTTGAAATAGGGATCAACTGATACAGATCCCCCCCCATCAGCCTTTAGTAATATGGGCTGATGATTTTTTGAGCTGATATTTGGAGCCAATATTGCTTTTGTTCGCTCAATTCAAACATACAAATTACACAATGATAACAAATATTATGAATCTCAATTAATTAAAAAAAACAAAGAAGAAAGATTTATTGAACTTAAAACAGTATTTAACAAATAGCAAAGAAGTAGACAGGTGAGGAATAACAAGTAATATTGCATACAGTACATTTAACAGTTTAATCTTATTTGAACTTTATCATATATATATATATATATATATATATATATATATATATATATATATATATATATATACAGTATATATTCAAATAAAAATAAGAGTTAAATGCATTTCACTCTTCAAGTAATCTATTTGAAAATAAATATTTAAACATAAATAAAATAACTACAGTATTGCACACACTAGCAACAGGCAAGCGACATAATATACAGTAGTACACACCTGTACTATATATAATTTTAAAAGTAACCAACTATTTCCCATCTTATCATTTAATCCTTACAGAGGACTAGGTTCGTGTGCATGTATCTTACATAATCTCTTGTAGTGCAAAGATTAAAAAAAATTGTAAACAGCAATGCAAAATGAAAAATTACAACTTAAAAAGAACTGTGCATAATACTTCCAATACTCATGATACTCAATACTCATAATACATCCAATACTCTTTGCCCTCTTTAATATATCTGATCTGTTCATTTCTCTTGGTAAAGAGTTTCTATAACCTGAGTAACAAGAACGAGGTGAAAAGTAACCGCTGCACCATCAGGGAGTGAACAGCCGATGTTTTCTCATCACCACCGCAGTGATCTTAAACAGCAGCAATGAGAGAACTACTTCTATCACTAATGACACATTAACAAACACTTAATCACTGATAAACAACCCACCTCAAATTAAATTTTCCAAAGGTAGGGAAAAGAGCAATGAACTGCACAACAGCAGGAGGCTTAGAATAATTAGTAAAGTGTCTTAAATTCGTATGGTCTGCACTAGAGCATTAATTATCCATCAATAAAGTCGAGTCGATAGGTTGTGATGACGTCATCACATTGTCAGCGGAGGAACAACACAGACACATGTCTGTCCAGCAATGAGCAACTTGTATTAAAGTTCACTGACATCAACATTTTAACCCAAACAAAACCAAGGCTAACATTAGCAAAGAGGTTTCTGTTAAATTTAACTGAACAACATCAGTAGGGTGAACATATGTCCACATTTTGTCTGGACTGATGGCTCTTAAACCAGACTGTCCAGACATGTGACCTCACTTTATATATTAAGTGCAAAAATTTTAAGGCAGCGGCAAAAACGAACACCACACTGTCCACAATATGTTTGGATAAAAAGGATTGTGTTGTCTGCACTGCTGCGTATATCACTCAGATGCTTCCTCAGATGGTCAAGTCGGTTTTTTTTCACCTAAGGTGAAGTATTTCCACACATGCGATGTGTGTCTGTCACTCTCTTTTGTTTTGTCAGACCACCACTGCTGTCTAACCTGCAGCAGCGATGTCTTGTTTAGGTCTGATTGGTCTGTGTTTATGCACTGAGGGAGAGAAAGAATAAGATGCAACTTGTCGACTCCTCCAAATTTAAGTCGACTTGTGCTACGGGAGTCGACGTGTCGACTAGTTGACGTTTATGTTAATGCCCTAGTCTGCAGGTCCTCATTGTGAAGTATATGTACAGCACAGGACCCCCCACCCCCTCCTTATACAAGTAAAACATTTAAATATTGGCCCAATATATCGGGTGGCCAAAGCATCGGTCGATCATTAATCTAAACCAGTAGCAGCATTATTAGAGTGACTCAAAACACATACATTCAAAACCACCCATGACAGCTGATGCCAGCTCCTCTTTCAAGAAGTGAACCATACAATGTCTGACTGTCTTCATTAATCAAACATAAACCCATCAAATAATTTACAGCAAAAGACAAAGAAAAAAAACATTCCCAGATCTTGTGAGCTTCTCTCCCAGCAGTGAAACACTTTAAATGAATTCCTCCAATGGTTAAATTGCACACTTGTTTCATCTGACAATGAGATTACTTCAATGGAATACTGGGGGCAAACTGGAGATAAATACAATAATGAGGCAGTAATCGTATTTCTCCACAGCAGCTTCCATTGTTCTCCTAAAAGGCCCATGTTTGCTCTGCTTCTGCTCTCAATCCCATCCATCTTTCCACTGAGGAACATTTTTTGCAGAGCCAAGGATAAATGAGAACAATAAAACATCTTAGCATAAGTCAAATGCATCACAGATGGGATAGAGTGCTGTTGAGTCTGTGTGGCTATTTAGGCAATCACCAGTTTTTACATTTACTAGAAAGCATTAGTTGCAACTTGAGCTGAGTATCATTGCTTTGTTTAATGACTTCCTCTGAGTGAGCTAGCCCCAACTTCATTTTGGCTTAGAACTTGGGTGACTTCAGTCATCTTTAGACAACTTTGAAAATGTTTAAAGTAAAACATATCAATTAACACCCTGAGCCTTTTCCCCAGGAGTGCAGCCTCCTCAAATGAGCAAATCGGCAATGTGAGTCAGCAGGGGTTAAGCTCCCTTTTTGAAGATTATGCTTCATTTTCCACCGGCCTGGCACAGACACTAGCCACTCTCTCCTAATCCAGCACTGCAGGCTTTTGATAGCTCCCACTGTGAGGCCTTATTACAGTTACTGATTAAAAATGGAAAGATGAACAGACAGAAAATAAGACTGACAGAATAAAGTGCAACTGAGAGAATTAAAAACCATTGCTAATTTATGGACTGGAGCTAGATCACCTCCAAATCTAAAATTGAAGCTTAAATTGGATCATTCAATACACATACAGTACATACAATATTTACTTTACTTGAGTATGGGTTCATGTTTTGAATGTGGTTTAAATGGCATAATTTTAAATATTTGTAAATGAAAGCATTACAATGTAAGTGTGGGAAATAGCGGCTTTAATTATATTAACATGTCAGTGTTATAGTGTTATAGAGCAGCTATAATGCAGAACTTCTACTTCCCCCAAAATGTCCATTTCACCAAAGCCACTCGAGATGACACCCAATGCTGATTAAACTGACCAGCTCCTCAAAAATCTCATGGTATTTTTCAATATATATAATTTTTTTCTTTGCTTGACAACTGGCAACATTCCTACGATGGCACACAGGAAATTACACATTTTACCTTGCAACAAGAAGGAAGAGGGATCAAGAGGCAGAGTGCAGGTAGGAAGGGAAAGCAAGTTAAGCAACATGGAGAAGCAAAGGAGGGGCCAAGATACAGTTCAGAAGTGGACCCTACCACGAAGAAAAAGCCTGGACATTCGGCTGAAGGAGTATAAGGGTTTATTCACATTGCACTCAGAAAATCCGGACTTTCGGACTATCCAGGAAAGTTCGAACCTTATTGCCAAGTGTGAAACCTCCCCCGAACCTTGGTCCGGACTAAAGCCCGAGTCTTTGGCCCGAGCTGAGGAGGTGGTCTCGGTCCGGACCAAGGTTCGCTGGTGCACAGTGTGAAAGGTCTGTTTAGGAAATTCCGGACTATCGGACCAATTACGTCACATTCACATGCGCGGAATCTAGTCAACGTCCAAACATGAGTCGCGGCAATACATGGGGAGACGAGGAAACCAGGTATTTCATTGAAATTTGGTCGGATGATACTATAAAGACTGAATTAGAAAATACTCATAAAACTAGTAACTGGGTCCATTTCCTGCAACAGTGGAGCGCACTCATCTACTAACCAATCAGGGTCGAGTATAGAGAGACGCACGCTGTACACGCATTGACGACATGACGTTCTAAAGTCCGTTGGTCCACTTGATTCAATACAGTGCGAATGAAGACTGTAAATAAAGTCCAGATTTTAAGTGCAGTGTGAAAAGGCAAAAAAAACGTTCTGGTCCGAACCTTGTTACGGACTTTGCTATGTGAATACGCCCTAAGTGAAAAAGGAAAGTGACTGACAGAAAAGACAAACAAAGATTTGTATTGGCATCGCTTTTCCTCTAAAGCCCTAGAGCTATAACGGAAGAAATTGAGCAGAAGGCAGACGCGGATGTTGCCTTGCTGCTTTTGGTTAAGCAAAAGACTTGGTTGGATGTGTTACTGTTACACGTACGGACCCCAGTGTTAATTTCGTCAGATGAGACGAGACGAAATATGTTCGTCGATGACAAAGCTGTTCTAAAAACACTGGCAATAACCGTGACAATGTCAACAAATAAAAACAAGACCAAAATGTCAGAGCGCTGCGAGTTGGAAATAGTTCAACTTTTAGAACAGCACTGCGCTCGTCAATGTCGCAATTCTCTTACTTGACCAATCATAGCAAGGAGGAGGCGGGTCAACCACAGCCAAAAACCACCTAAATGATATGCAGTGTATTTGGACCAGCTGATCTTAGCAGTTTCAGGCGACCCCCTTATTTACAACCTGTCACGACTCTGGGTTAAAACGAAAGGCATGAATCTGGTCCATTGTATAAAAGTAGTTTTGTATGATGATACCAAGGAAGGTGTTAATGTTTACACATACAGTGAATCTAACACGGAAGTGCGTGAAGTTTGTGTAACTTAGCAACAGCACACGCTCACTTGGGGGAAAGCGTTTTCTAAAAACACATCCTTACACAGGTCCTTACATGTAAACATTGCAGATTTAACTTGGCATAAACACATGCTAGTTCTGGGTTGAAACACACAGGCCTACCAAAAAACCTCAACTCCTGAAAGATGTTATGACTGATTTCACATGTTTTCATATTGTCTTTCTACTGTAGACCTCCATTGTTCTTTTAAATCGGGTTTATTTGGGTTATTGTGATTTATTATTTAGAATAGGTTATACCGTATGCACAGTATATATGTTTTCACACTAGTTTTGTACTGTAGACTTCCATGTGGTAATAATTTCTTTTGAATGAGTGCACTAGTTTTTGTGATGTATTATTATTCTGAATATTTTATCTGTACAGTATTCGATATACTGTGATCTTCAATTTTTATTTCATTTCAATGTGTTTGCTCAGCTCTAAAGGTAGCTGTAGTGTTGTAATATTTTTTGTGTTGCTATTTCTAATAAATTGAAGAATCACTGAGGATTTATTCATTCAAGTCAATTCAATCAAGACATGTAATCAATATGTTGTAGAAAACAACTCAAGTGGAATTAATACACAAGAAAATTCCTGAAATAAATAGAAAAAGACTGACATGTTTTTACTAAAATACCTTGCGTTAACGTCTAACTAAATGTAGACTAAAATGTTGAGCCTTTTAGTCGACTAAAATATGACAAACAAAAATGATTTGTGAAAGACTAAAAGTGACTAAGAATGAACTTTGACAAAAGACTAAGACTAAAATGAAAAAATTGGTGACAAAATTAACAATGTCAGACCCAATGCTTTATTATTTTATAGCAAACGCTGCTATGAACATAATGTAACGTTAGCAGCCTGGTGTTAGCCACATTGTGTTGTGAGTGTTAGTCTGTGTACACAGTTTGTAAAGAGTGTTACTCTGTGCAGCATGTGCATTTCATTTCACTGTAATCCCACTTAAAAAAAAATAGGCAGATCACTGACAACAAAACATCTGTTATGTACAGCTGGGCATATGTCATATGGAAGCACTGGCTTTGTGGTTGTTATAACACAGAATTTCACTGGAAGGCAATAGAACTTCCACACTATAGCTTTGAATATAGAAAATCGTAGTCAGCATCCTACCTAGCATTACTCACTACTCACGCTAGTCCATCTGCTCTTAGTTAAACAAGAAAAGAAATATAAATAATACAGGGTTTCCCCCAGTGCATTGTAAGCCTGCAGGCCACCAGGCCTGACTTGCCCCCTGTCAGGCTAAAAATGTCCCCTATTTATTTATTTTAAATAAATTCCTAGACATGAAAGCTATTGAAACTAAAGACGTTATTTAGAGCTTTCAACTTTAACTTTCGGAGTAAAGTTAGAGGAACTGCAGGTGAGTAGTAAGCATGGAAGTGAAAAAATAAAATCAGATTCATAGATGAAACCATGGATCTGTGGTTGATCCACACAGCTGAATTGTTTTATTTTGAAGGGTATCCGGTCTGGTCACAGGTGTCCCTGAGCAACACTAATGGTGTGTGTTTTAGCCAAAAATAAAGCCCTTAAAAGTGAGTTCCTGGGTAGATAAAAGTGTTTAATCACGGGTCGGGTTACAAGTCTAATGTATGCGAGAACGGGTTTGTAAAGTGGACCATGCAGTACTCTGTAACACCTTTACTTCTGTCACAACTCCCCCTCAGTCCATCTGTAGTCGATGGTGAATCTCATCGTTTCATTGATTTCAGCTGACATTTGAAGTTACTTTGCTAGCGCTAAATGTCAGACAGACAAGTCTCTTTAGTTCTTTTCAAAAACCAGTGATGCACTGAAAAATGCAGGGGACAGGATGATTATCATCCATTAGGAAGTACAGTTAACAAACGGCTAGAGACACAAGGGATACACGCACTGATTGGCTCATTGATCCACATGACTACAGTATGTTAATTTATAAATAGAACAGAATAGAATATTTTGTCCCAAATGGTGACAGGAATTCACAACACATTTACACATTTTAAGAACATGATAAAAGTGAAGAAATATATTTAAAAATAAAACATGTGAAAAAAATAAAAATAAAAATAAAAAGCATGTTGAAAATAAGTGCATGTTGAAGAGTGTAACATTCTATTTCAGGGTATTCAGGATGGTTATGGCAGATGGAATGACAGCCTTTTTGAAGGTGTTTTTCCACACTTATATAAATGTACACATGTATATGGTGAAGTTGAATCAGTGAGTGAAACTAAATAAAAATGTAATAAAAATTCTGTCAAATCAGACCTGATACGATCCATATAGATATGACTATTAAAACAGACACCTATGGTTCTATTATTGGATATCTACTATTGTATCTGTATGCATATCTATCCAGTCATAATATTGAAATTGAAATGCACCCTTTGCGCTTTCTTGACATCTTTGATTCCTTTATACATCTACTGCACAAATCAATTCCAGTTTTAATTCACAGTCTCAAACATTTAACATCAGTGACAGTCTAAATTTGTATGAATCAGTCTAGAAGGGTTTTCAAGTACGTGCACATTAATGTAAATTTATTTTACTTTTAAATGTGACCATTGCATGACGTGTACCTTTTTGTTAGACTGTATAGTTGGTGTAAGTATTGCTTCCATAGCAGGTCTACCACCAGGTTTAGCAAGATTTCTGGGGGAAACCTTGTAACACATCTGTGGTTGGTGTTAGATTGGACCAGTAGGAACAACCCTCTAGTCTAGTCACTATATGAGTGCAATGGTTCATTAACTGCTAAACAACAACGCATAAATAAAGTAACCATGATCAGCATCTCATTTTACAACCTGCATTGTGATGAAGTATAACAAAACTACACGCAGAGACCTTTACCATCGTCGTAACTAATAGCACTCATACCCAGCTACACATGAGCCGAGTGATTTCAACAAGGTTGTGCTCTTCAAAGCAATCACCTTGACAAGGAGAAGTGGTACCTCACTGTACATGGTCTAAAATATTAATTTCTTCTAAGAGGGCTTGCAGTTGTCACATAACAATACAGAATAAAGATAAGTATAATGAGGTTTATTATAGGGTCATCTGCCCCTTAGGTGGCGTTTTTGGAAACTCTACTTCTCTTTGTGAGAACATTCTACTTTATTTGCATTAATCTGAAATATGAGGCAAATTGCACAATATATGGCTGGAGTTTCACCCGTACCCTCTATGCACAAAAAATTAAACTTGAAATAACAGTGTGACACAACTCATAAGCATCATCACCACCACTAAGTTAGACAACTCTCTTAACATATGTAACATAAAGGCATTCGCCTGACATAGGGTGGGAAAGTGCCTTTAGTGTAGAAGCTAATTTCATATGTAGCTTTGTAATACTAAATTAAAACTGCAAGCAGTCTCAAAGGCCTTCGTCATTCCTCATGACCGCCTCCCCACGTGACGTCCAAGTCAAATTTGAGCCAAATCTGTGTTTGTATGCCCGACCTACAGCCATTTTAATAACAGTGTATTTGGTGAATCTGTAGGGGTCGCTATAGTGCAAAATAACAATTTCATATGAAAAACAGGTGTAGAGCCGGAAGACAGACATCAAAGTCAAATTTCACCCAAATTGGTGTTTGTATGTCCATACTACAGCCATTTTAATAAAAGTACATTTCTAGGGGGCGCTACAGTACAAAATCAGAATGTCTTAAGCTAAATGGATGTAGACCTCGGACATAGACGTCTGTGTCAAATTTAAGCCAAATCGGTGCTCGTATGTCCGAGCTGAAGCAATTTATGTTGTGCCAATTTTTCCCGAAAACATCACAAATTTTGCGACAGCGTAGCACAAAAATGATACAACTTTTCCAAAAAATTTGGATAACTTTTGATGTCCCACTTGTCTAGATTGTCTTCACCGATTTTGAGCTCATTTGGCCCAACGGCCAAGGAGGAGATAGTGAAATTCTGATGACAGCGAAAATCCACGAATCAACATGTTTGAAATTTCATTCCAAGATGGTGAACTTCCTGTTGGTTTATGGGCGTGGCCATCTTTAGGTTTTTTTGTTCATCATCATATTATGAACACGTGTACTGATTTTCATAACTCTAACTTCCCTAGGGTGTGATCTGACCTAATACAAACTATTTCACCTTTTCTAGGTGGTGCTGTAGACACATTTCTTTACCGACTTTTAAAAAACCTATACATACACTGGCAATTTTTCCCACTTCTGAAGTGTGTGCAAAATTTGGTGACTTTTCATGCATGTTCAGGGGGTCAAATTAGAGGTCAAAGGGCTGAGTCCCCTTGCAATCACAGCAAGGCAAGGCAAGGCAAATTTATTTGTATAGCACATTTCATGTACAGGACAACTAAAGGTGCTTTACACAAAAACAGAAACAGAAGAAAATTAAAATGATAAAGGTGCATTAAAAGACAATTTAAATCAAGACATAAAAACATTTTAAAGCAAATAATAATCTAAGTAAAAGCTCCAGTGAACAATAATGTTTTCAGGCCTGATTTAAATGAACTGACTGTTTGAGCAGACCTCAGGTATCCAGGTAGTTTGTTCCACAGTTGAGGAGCAGAGTGAATGATGCCTCACTTTGTTTCATTCTTATCTTTGGAACACACAGTAAACCTGTTCCTGATGACCTCAGGGCTCTGGATGCTTCATAGGGAACCAGTAGGTCTAGGATGTATTTGGGTCCAAGGCCGTTTAGTGCCTTATAGACCAGGAGTAAGATTTTGAATTCTATCCTTTGACCCACAGGAAGCCAATGTAAGGATTTGAGGATGGGTGTGATGTGGTCCAGTTTCCTGGTACTGGTCAGGACTCTGGCAGCAGCGTTTTGGATCAGCTGTAGCTGCCTGATTGATTTTTTGTTTAGACCAGTGAAGATACCATTGCAATAATCTAACTTACTGAAAATGAATGAATGAATTAGTTTTTCTGTGTCTGGTTTGGACAGAAGACCCTTGATTTTAGCAATGTTCTTTAGACGGTAATAGGCGGGTCAACCACAGCCAAAAACCACCTAAATGATATGCAGTGTATTTGGACCAGCTGATCTTAGCAGTTTCAGGCGACCCCCTTATTTACAACCTGTCACGACTCTGGGTTAAAACGAAAGGCATGAATCTGGTCCATTGTATAAAAGTAGTTTTGTATGATGATACCAAGGAAGGTGTTAATGTTTACACATACAGTGAATCTAACACGGAAGTGCGTGAAGTTTGTGTAACTTAGCAACAGCACACGCTCACTTGGGGGAAAGCGTTTTCTAAAAACACATCCTTACACAGGTCCTTACATGTAAACATTGCAGATTTAACTTGGCATAAACACATGTAAGGGACTGTAATCGAGTGATGACACGGAAATATAAAGTTGTGTGTCATCTGCGTATGTGTGGTTAATAATGTTGAAATGCTCTATGATCTGAGCCAGGGGCAGCATATAGATGTTGAACAGAAGCGGTCCCAAAATTGACCCAGCATACTCAATAGGCCTTGCGCCTGTCATGGTCAGCGGCGAGGGCCTAACAATTCAAACCAAAATAGACAAAAAATTTGAGGCAAACATAAGTCAGTGGGATTGAGTTTTGGAAAAGAAAAAACACAACCTCTACCTTAACTCACACTGCTCTGAGTTAACGGTAGAGAAATGCTGGCTATAGGTGTTACGGCTTGTGTAGTTTGAAGGATCCAAATGCAGACTTCAAGCTTCAAAAGGCTCTTTATTCTAAGCTCTGACAAGAAAAGGTCGGGAAACAATAATGACAGCCAGGCTGTTCCAAAGACTCACTCAAATAGACAAAAGATGACAACGGGTGCAAGATCCTGCTGGTGCAGTTACTCAAGGTTGGGAGTCCCGTTGAGGTAAGATATGGGGTGAACTGACGAGGAGGACAGGAAAGGATAGAACTTAAATAGGGTGAAGTGATGAGGACAAATGTGCAAGGGCCAGGTGAAATGAATAAGGTCAAAGGTGACAGAGTGCAGGGATATGACAATAGGAGTGTAGAGTGAGCTGTCCAATAACCAACAGGTTGACGGTTTTAATCCTGCTTTGCCTTAGTCATATGCTTTTGTGGTCAAGACACTTTACCCACCTTGGCCTCAATGTCACTTATACTGGTGGATGGAAGTTTGCTGGTGGGTGGAGGGGCAGACATTATTATTAGGTGTTACGACTACACACATTTCTAAGGTACTAGGTCTGTGATCAGTCTTCTAAATCCTTTCTTCCCTCCTACCCGATTTCCAAAGTCGTCTGTGGTATCATCTACAAATGGACAAGCTCATCCCACAGATTTGACATGAATAATTCATAACCATCTGTCCATGGATGAGTAGTCTGAAGAAGAGTGAGAAGGTACAGTTCTTGTGTTTATTTTAAGCCTTTGATGCATACTGATCACTTCAGTGGACAGTTATTCTACAGTTGTTCTCTTGTATATTCATGGGTTTTGTTGTTTTAGTTCCATATCAGTCAGTTCATATCATTACTGTAACTGGTCTCTTCTTAATACCTGATCTGCACTAACATGTTTACCTGTAAATCAATTGTTTGTTGTTCCTAGACTGTACTTAACATTCTCTTCTTAAACAAAAACTGCTTTAAAAGGTTTTATTTTATAGTGTTCTGATATTATATTTTAAATACATGTTTCTTTGGTTCAAAGCTTAAACACATGTTGTCCAGCTGAGTGGACATTTTTGTAACTCCATAAAAATAGATTGATCAAACATATTTCAATCACATTGGGGGTTTTTTCATGCCTAAAGAGGAATAAAAACACTTGGGAAAAAAATCTTGACTAAGGTTCTCATAATTCATGCATCAAAGGGTTAAAAACCAGCTCCTCCCTGTGACCCCAAAACCAGTGCCTCACTGCAGTACTGCTGCAAAGACTGATGGGAAACTGAAACCACCCATATAACGACCTGCTAAAACCTACAAGTTAAGGCGACGTTCTCCCTCTGGTATGGCATTCAGATGAACTTTTTCTGACCTCCCTTATACTGAAAAACCAGCATAGTCCATCTATATATCTGTGTGTGTGTGTGTGTGTGTGTTTTTGTGTGTGTGTGTGTGTGTGTGTGTGTGTGTGTGTGTGTGTGTGTGTGTGTGTGTGTGTGTGTGTGTGTGTATGAAACAGTCACGGGTTCCTCATGATGTAGTTCTCTAATAAACCAGTAGGAAACCAGGTCTCAGGACAGAGACACACATAAGCCAGGGGTCACTATTTAATATTATGTCAATTTCAGTTTTAATTTTACTCTTTTAATCATTAGTTGTAATCAACTGGAACAGGGGTCTCAAACTGATTTTCTTCAGGGGCCACGTTCAACCTGATTCAACTTCCAATGGGCCAGACCAGTAAAATGAAAACATAATAATCTATAAATAATGACAATTCAAATTTTTTTGTCCTTGTTTTAGTGCAAAAAAAACCCCATGAAATTGTAAAAATACTTTCAATTCAAAACAAGTGAAATTTCAGAAGGAAAATAAAGACAATTTTAACAATATTCTGCCTCAATTTATCATTTCTCCATGTGTTTTATTATGGATCAGTTTTACAAAGACACTAAACTCTTAATAACAGAAGCAGAAAATTGTTCAAATTTTGTCTAATTTTCTTTGGACATTTCAGGTTGTTCCTATTTGTTGAGATTATTGACATTTTATTGTTATATGATAGTTTGTGAATGTAAATATTTTCAGAATTTTATATTATTTTTTGCAGTAAAACAAGGACAAAATTGAAAATTGTCATCATTTAAAAGCAAAGAAAAAACTAATAAGAAAATATGGAGTCATAGCTTATTATGCTCTTTACCCCAAAGGGCCACAGTGGAACCATTGGCGGGCCGCATTTGGCCCCCGGGCCGCATGTTTGACGCCTGAACTAGAGTAAAAAACTACAGTAAAGTAAGTGAGACACTGTTGTCCTTGTTATAACATGGCAAACGGCATAGATGGATTTTCATCAAAACTGTCTTGTATTAAATTAAAATATACAAGAACCTATTGTGAATACATTTTACAAATTAAAATTGAAGATTAGTTTTCTTTGTAGCTGTTCAGGACTTTAGAACTCTGTGTTATTTTGCCAAGAGGAACTTAGTAAAGCAGCTTAAAAATGAGGTTACTGGACAAACAGAAATTAAACATTTTCAGATTTATTTCCCAAGCAAATAAATAAGACAAGTGCACAATACCATAACTTATTTATTTCTGCATTAGTAGTGGTGTGTACAAGCCTTTAAGGGATTTACGTAAATGGCCTCAGAAGACCTCTGTCTGTTAGTGTTCCAGGCAGGGGAGTCACCATGACTATTTATTGACATTAGATCCCCCTTGCCACCGATTACTGAGAGAACAGGGGAGGATGTTTTTGAAAAAAGGGTTTGTCTGTGTGTGTCTATAGCTGCATGGACTAACTTTCGTATTTATCCAGATATGGAAGAAAATCTTTATGTTAAGACAATTCAACCAGTTCAGAGACTTCTAAGTTTTATGGAAAAGGCAAAAATATACTTAAGGTTATGGTTAAATGAAATGAGTGACTATCTGAGGTTTGGGGTTAAAAGCAGGAGCACTAGGGGTATGGGTGGGGGCATTACAGTTAAGGTTAGGGGACATTTTACATTGCAATAAATGGAGAATACATTTCAAAGTGATCCAGAAACCAGGATCTCTTACAGATCATCACCAAAATGTAATCGATTGGTCCTTGTGTCATTCTCTAGCTATCCTAAAAGTTTCATCGAAATCCATCCATAATTCTTTGAGTTAAGTTGTACACAGACAGCTATGGCTGAGTTGGTAGAGCAGGTCGTCCATTAACCAAAGGGTTGGCAATTCAATTCCCGCTCTGTCCTAGTCAGTCTGTTGTGTCCTTGGGCAAGACACTTCACCCTCTTTGCCTCCAGTGTCACTCACACTGGTGTATGAATGAGTATGAATGTTAGGTGATGTGGGCGCAAAATGGCAGCCACGCTTCTGTCAGTCTGCCCCAGGGCAACTGTGACTACATATGTAGTTTACCACCACCAGAGGGAGCATGTGAGAGTGAATGAATAATGGAACACTAATCTGAAGCGCTTTGGGTGCCTTGAAAAGCGCTGTAGAAATCTAATTCATTATTATTATTATTGTTATAAACAGACAAAAAAACAAACCAACAGATAAACACTGGCAAAAATACAACCTTCTCAGCGTAGGTAAAAATAGACAACATATTTTGAGATGTAAGCACCCATCATGGTGGCCAATGCATCTTCATGTCCTTGTGTTGACTGTGACATAGTTCTTAGTGTTAAGTTAGGGGCATTAGAGACAGGGTTGGAGACATTAGGGTTAAGGTTAGAGACATTAGGGCTAAGGTTGGGGGAAGGGTTAAAGTTTGGGGCATTAGGGTTAAAGTTAGGGGCTTTAGAGTTACAGTTCGAAACATTAGGGATAATGTGTGCCTGTCTGTGCGTGTGCGTGTATTCTGCCAAGTGACATGTCAACACGCCAGACTTTGCCACCCAAGTACAAGTCAGACAAAAGGCCCTTCAGTGAACTAAGGTTGGCTGGAGAATGGGGAAGTGATGATCTGTCATAAATGAAAAGGGCTTTACCAAACTGAAAAGAATTAATGGTCAAGAGGGGGAAATTAATGACTAACTTCTGGTGTGAAATTGATGCTTCAAAGTTTCATTCCAATTTTTATAAGCCAAAGAAAAGTGAAAAATAACTACAGTCACAAATTTTGGGGGATAACTTGGCACTTTGGTATCAGTATCAGCGTCTACTTCCTTCATCCCCCTCATTACATGAAACAACAAACTCCAAGCTTCAAGAAAATCTATGATTATCAGCATCTGGAGAAAACTCCCTTACTTGACAAAGACAATAATTTGTTTTCTCACAATAAGAAGGTAAAATAGATTAAAACTTACAAAAATACACAGAGATATATGATTATGTTTGGGTTTTTTTTGCACTGCTGCACAAAAAAACTTGACCACATGGACTGGTGGTCGAGAAGATACATAAATTAACATATAACATATAAATACTGTATTTTTTCTTGCCCAGTGTGGCTATTAGAACCATCATTTCTCATATTAGGGCTGTGTTTTCCACACATACTTAGCTTTAGTTTGCTTTAGTCGCTACATCGTTATGACACCAAAGTATATTTATTGAATAATCGCAACATTTGAGCCATACCTTTGTCAGGAAAACTGAGTGGTGCAGTTTCTACTACGTGGTACTAACTCAAGTCAACTCAGCTTGTCCTTTTTGCATTTTCATTACAAAAAAGGACCTGAAATCTGGTACCCGATCCTAGTTTTTTGGTATCACCTACACCGAGGTTCCAAGCAATACTAAAACGTGATGTATAGATACTGCAGACCTGTGTCTGTGACCTGTTTTACAAAATACAGATGCAGAAGTTAACAGTAAATATATCGGTACATTAATCCACATGATGACAGCTTGAAACTATATCATGGTTGGTCAACGAGGTTGAGTCCTTGGTGGATGACATAAAAATTCAGGCAAGACAAAATTAAAAGAGGCAGTTTATCAGCAGCTACCTCAGCAGGAGACATAGAAGTAACGCATGGCACCACTCTGATGTCCATGTACACTGTAAAGCCAAATGTTCAGAATAATTCAATATATTCAGTTGTGAATACTCAAAGTTTCAGTAATAGTACTACTAACTCAAATATATTAAGTTGTTGTAACATCTTCGTCTTTTTAAGTACTTCCAACTAATATTTTGTTGGGAACTATTGTGGATAAAAGTGAACATAACTTAAAAACATATATGAGGTACAACTGAGTGGAATTAAATCATTAAATGCTGAGAATGATATTGTTCTGTTATTTCTATTGTTTGAAATAAGGATGATTGAAATAAATAAACTTAACTGATGTAGTAGATGATTAAATATAATTTCAGATCACTGCAAATAACCACCAATATCTATCACACCAAAAAAATGACAATCATAAAACACAGTAATTTTACTCAGGGGCGGCTGTGGTTCAGTTGGTAAGTAAAAAAGAAATAAATATCTAAGTAGAATGGGCAAAATCAAATAATCAAATCGTCTTGTATAACTGTGGAAAGACAATGGAGCTAAATAAAATAAAAGTGGAAAATAAGAGTCGACTCTAAAGCTCCACTTGCATAACACAAATCTCTGTGCAGGCATATTTAACCAAGTAAGAAAAAAGTCACAGATATCTTTGGCCTGTTATCTGGATGCCCTGAAACATTCATTCTGACGCAGAAGCTCTTGGCTCACACCACACCATCTCTCTAGTCTGTGTTTTAAAAAAAGGAACACCATGCCAGAAACCCACATGTGTCACACAGAAACACTGCACAACAACACTTAATCAATGGCTGTGACATCATTGCTTGAACACAACTAAGACAGAAGAGCATTGTGGGCAGGTTGAGCAGGGGCGATGGGGTACAGTTTGGGGAAGAGAAAAGAAAAGCTAGACCTGCAGTGCACTGTGGGTGTGCTTCCATTTGAAGAGCGTTAGCCCACCAGGACATAATTTTATCAAAATTGTGAAGAGCAACCCGTTTGTGAACGCAAACAGGGTTATATTAAAGACACAGATTATTCCATATGTAACAGATGACTAAAGATATTTGCATACAAAGGCGGGAATACGTTTAATTTAATGAAGCACTTGGTGACACACGGTGTTTACCTTAAAGCGGGGGTCTCAAACATGTGGCCCGGGGGCCAAATGCGGCCCGGCAAAGGTTCCAATGCGGCCCCCAGGATGAATTTGCAAAGTGCAAAAATTATATATAGTAAAAGCTGTGGAACTGATTTTAGTTCAAGTTCCACCAATATGATCTACAGTCAACTTATAGCAGAATAACATAATAAAATAATTACTTCATATGTTCTTCCCATTTTGATGTGGAAATAATGTAGATTACGCCTATAAATAATGACAACTTCAAATGTCTGTGTTTCTTATAGTAGAAAAAATAACATTAAATTGGGAAAATATTTACACTTACGAACTATCCTGTAACAATAAAATGTGAAAAACATGAAGGAATATGAACAAACTGAAAATAAGCACAATTTTAACAGTTAAGTGTCTTTGTAGTAGATCTGATCCATAATGCACATGTGTAAACGATAAATTGAAGCATAATATTGTTAGACCTTCATGTATTTTTTTCAGACATTTAAATTTTTTTTCAGGTTATTCACACCTTTTTTGTTGGATAGTTTTTTTAAAGCCAGGTCATAGGGTTTGTTTGCACTAAAACAAATGCAAAAAATTGGAATTGGAATTGGAATTATTTTCTAGGTTAATATGCTATTATTTTACTGGTCCGGCCCACTGGAGATTAAATTGGGCTGAATGTGGCCCCTGAAAGGAATGAGTTTGAGACCCCTGCCTTAAAGCAAGCGTGCACTGTTTAAAACACAGGTGTCAAACATAAGGTCCGGGGGCCAAATCAGTTCTGCCAAAGGGTCCAATCTGGCCCATAGGATGAGTAACGGTTTAAAATTTATTTGAATTCAGGTTCTACATTCAGAATAATTAGATCTTATTTGTGTCAGACAAGTAAAATATGATCATAATTACCTAGAAATACATGCAAATATTTACATTAACATCCTTTTACAAAAACCTGAATAAATATCTGAATGAACATGAACCAGTTGAAGTAACTGTAATTTTACAAATATTCTGCCTGTTACGAAATGTGTTGTGAATTTTTAAGTTGTTGTGCACATGCAGAAATGACAAACTGATAGACTGAGGCAGAAAATGATTAAAATGTCACTTGTTTTTCTTAAGATATGTCCAGTTGTTGATGTTATTCACATTTTGAGGGAAACGTTATACATGTAAACATTATCATAATGCAATTTTGCTCTTTTCACTGTTTTTATTTTACTGGCCTGGGCCTTTTCAGATCAGATTGGGCTGACTGTGGCCCCTGAACTAAAATGAGTTTGATACCCCTGGTCTAAAGCATCCGTGATGAGACAGTATCCTAGCATTGTAGTAATCGCTCATCAAAACTGGAAATACCCAGCGTGGGAATGCCAGACCCCAGTGATAAAACTTCCAACTGAGCTACTGTAGAAATACAGGGTGATGACACTCTTCTTCATGCGAGTTATTTTACTGCAGACCATAAATATTGTTAAGTAACTGGTGCATGTGAATTCCTCCACTAGTGACATGTGGTGCTAGGTTAATACATTTTGGCAGAGATGGGACTCACAGTTGGTTGCTTTGAATCCAGCTCGAGTACATGCAGACGTCTGCAGAGTCAAATATGCCCAACTCTGTGGGGCCCTTAGTGCCAGTAATGTAGGCGATAGGTGTAAGCAAAGTGACTTCCAACCCGCCTGTTATTTCATTTCAATCATTGATGAGGCTGCTCCCCCCTTAGGATGAAATTCAGCAAAAGTAGGAATGTAAAAACCAGAGAGGTTCAACCCCCCCCCATCCCCTCCAACAAATCACACCCTGCCTGCCAGAGCAAATGCATATTTTGTAATTTACTTGTTTTACCAAAGTGTTTCCCCATTGAAATTAATTGAAAAATAATGAATCCACTCTAGCCCCCAAAATAAATTTTAAGGGTTTTTAAAATAGAAAAGCTGTAATTAGAAAGAAAAGAACAATTACTAAAATTATTATTATCTGTAAAGGAAGGAAAATTGTGAAGCGCAGGGGAGGAGGAGGAGGAGGAGGAGGAAGAGGAGGAGGGTTATCCTCTGGAAAGAGAAATCTCCTTCCATTAAATATCAGGATGAAGTATTTCTGGCGTTTTCTCTGTTTACTTAATTTGTGCTTTCTGGACTCACTTTCATCACTGTCCATATTTGGAAGTGATTTCGTTAAAAACCTATCCAGAGGAATATGATTTGCTCAGATTTTTAAAATGTTCTAAAAATGTGTTTGACCATTGTTTTGAAATAAGCAGCTGCATGACCTGCTCTTAGCTGTCTGGATGGTTTTCCTTTTTTTTTTTCTTTTTTTTTTTTTAAAAATCAGAAACGTCTGTCCACTCTGCCAACGCTTCTTTTAATTTACTTGTAGAGATGTCCTTGTCCTTGTTTGGGAATTTGTTAATCTCCTCCTCCATCTGAATAGTTGTGCTCCTGAACATGAAGTGAGGATATGAAGGCTATACTTGTTGGAGGGACACATGCTCACTCATAGTGCCAAATAAAAATTTGCAAAAACTGCAGCTGGTAAAGCACATTTCTCATAGTACAGTGCCCTCATACTGTGAGGTTCCACAGTATTAGCCATAGCCACTATCTGTACCAAGAGTTAATAAAATGTCAATGTCAAATGTTCACTGTCAATCCATCAGTCTATTTCTAACTACCACTTCACTTCTTAGGGCCTATTCACATAGCACTCACAAAATCCGGACTTTCGGACTATCCAGGAAAGTTCGAACCTTATTGACAAGTGTGAAACCTCCCCCGAACCTTGGTCCGGACTAAAGACCGAGTCTTTGGTCCGAGCTGAGGAGGTAGTCTCGATCCGGACCAAGGTTCGCTGGTTCACAGTGTGAAATGTCTGTTTAGGAAAGTCCGGACTATTGGACCAATTACGTCACAGTCACGTGCGCGGAATCTAGTCAACATCCAAGCATGAGTCGCGGCAATACATGGGGAGACGAGGAAACCAGGTATTTCATTGAAATTTGGTCGGATGATACTATAAAGACTGAATTGGAGACAAGCCGCTGGTGGGAACACTGGTACAAGAGTTGGCAACATTGCCAAAATAGGGCAAAAATTATGAAACTAGTAACTGGGTCCATTATCTGGGAGCTTTTCCTGCAACAGTGTAGCGCGCTCATCTACTAACCAATCAGGGTCGAGTATAGAGAGACGCACGCTGTACACGCATTGACGACATGACGTTCTAAAGTCCGTTGGTCCACTTGATTCAATACAGTGTGAATGAAGACTGTAAATAAAGTCCAGTGTGAAAAGGCAAAAAAAAAAGGTTCTGGTCTGAACCTTGGTCCGGACAGTGCGAACCTTGGTGCGGACTTTACCATGTGAATACGCCCTTAGTAAGAGATAATTTGGGATTTTGGACATTAATCTGTATGGCATCCCCGTCAGCAGTATCATACACCCACACTGAATTACCCCCAACAGTGGTCTGTGAGCCCAGTTCTGGTCTGGTTTTAGTCAAAAGGAAAATACAGTAGTCTGGTGAGTTTGCTGGCATAAAACATTTTACTTCTGGTGTGGGGTGATTGGCTGATTATCAGTAAGAGCAGAACTGACAGTCTTTATTCTAACTCTTTGGACAACACACACAGGAGAAGTGAGGGACAGAATTCAGCAGCAAAAAAAGTTAATAAATCGGCTTCAAATTGACCAATACTTGGTGAGACCCTATATTTGGCCCGATTAATCAGTCGGGCTCTGACCAAAGTGATGAATAATATCTGTTTCAGACAATGGAACATGACTGTGTTAGTTTTACTGCATTTGATACAATCAATCACACTATACTAGTGAAACGACTGGAGAACTGGTTGTGTCTGTGCGGTCCTGTACTCAACTGCTTCAAGACCTACTTAGAGAAAGGAAGTACTATGTGTCATTAGGTAATTTTACATCTGAGCACACAAGTATTAAGGTATTGTGGTGTTCTCCAAGGCTCAATCCTGGGGCCTCTACCTGCTCCCACTGCTACAGATTATAAACAGCAAGAGTATTAGTTGCTACAACTACGCAGATGATACACTGGTCTATATTACAATGGAGACCAAGGCCCTGTACCAAAGCTCTTGATAAATGCATTAAGAAAATTAATGCCTGGATGTGTCACAACTTTCTACAGCTGAACAAAAACAAAACTGAGATCATTGTCTTTGGAGGCAAATAGCAATAACTGCAGGTCACCACAGAGCTTCAATCTATACACCTGAAAACCACCAACCAGGCCAGAAATCTGGGTGATGGACTTGGACCTAAATCAGCCTACTATCACCTCAACATCTCATGGATAAAAGATCTGACGTCTAAGCCGGACTTGGAAAAACTAGTCCATTCATTCATCGTCAGTCGGCTGGATTATTGTAACAGTGTATTTACATGTGGACCTAAAAAATTTATCAGACAACTGCAGCTCATTCAGAACTCTGCAGCTAGAGTCCTCACTGAGACCAGAAAAGCAGACCACATTAGTCCAACTCTGAAGTCCTTCCACTGACTGTCTGTCCATGAGAGGATAGACTTTAAAGTTCTGCTGCTGGTCAATAAAACTCTGAAAGGTTTAGTACCTAAATACCTCCTGACCTAGTATGACCCCACCAGGCCCCTCAGCTCATCTGGGCCTGGTGTTTTGTCAGTCCCCAGAGTCAGAACCAAACACAAAGAAGATGTGTTCAGCTTCTACACTCCACATGTCTGGAAGCAATTCCCAGAAAAACTACGATCAGTTGAGACACTCAGTTTATTTAAATCCATGTTAAAGATACACCTGCTCTTAACTGCATTTGGAAAAGTGTTATTCATCAGTTTAGATCTGTACTGTCTTTTACTCTGTGTTAGGTTATGATTTTGCCAGAGTTTGTTTGTCTGTCTGTCTGTTAGTTAGCAAGATAACTTAAAAAGGTATGGACGGATGTTGATGGTATTTACAGGGTACGTTGGTAATGGGGAGATCTGGAAATTATTACATATTGGTGGTGATCTGGGGGGGAGGGGTGTCTGTCTGTCAGTTACACAGACAGACAAATTTCAAAGTATAACTTGTATAGTTAACATGGTCAACACAGTAAAAACACTGTACAAAAGAAAGAAAGAAAGAAAGAAAGAAAGAAAGAAAGAAAGAAAGAAAGAAAGAAAGAAAGAAAGAAAGAAAGAAAGAAAGAAAGAAAGAAAGAAAGAAAGAAGGACAATAAACTACTCTTGAGTTGTTTGTCGTGATCTGACAATATAATTTTGAGCAACCCATCCATACATTTGTGACCCCCACCCCACCCCTGCACGCGGATCACCACCAATATCTAATAATTTCCAGATCTCTCCATTACCAACCCACCCTGTAAATTTAATTAAGATCCATCCATAGCTTTTTGAGTTATCTTGCTAACTAACAGACAAACACAAACTGTGGCAAAAACATAACCTCCTTGGCGGACCTCTCTTCATTCAAAGGGGGGGGTGCCTTGGCGGAGGTCTGTGTGCTCAGTGTGCTTTAGTTATTAATGAATCTGTTTTATCTACTTATGTTCTTTTTTTGTTTGTTTTATCTTTTCATGCAGATACTTGTATTGCTCCATGCTGTAATGCTTTTAATGTTTTATGTAAAGCATTTTGGATTGTCTAGTATATGAAATGTGTTATATAAATAACCCTGCTGTGTCTTGTATTGTTAGTATTTTAATGTCACACAACAGTCAGTGTTCAGGTTCTATCAATTTAATCCAAAAGTTACATGTCTGCTTATTTCCCTCCTTCTGTATATGCAAGTCCCATGTTTGAATTGACTGTTAGTCACTATGAAGCTGCAACCATTAGTTATTAATATCTAATGCGCAATAAAAAACTTTCATGATCACAAAATCCCTCACCACATGTGTCAAACCCATGCACAAACAGCCCAACGCAGACAACAACTTGTCTCTAGGTAATTCTAAGTAAAGCCCTGGTCATCACCAGCACAGTCCTTCACCCATTCATTAGAAGTAACCTTGCAGTAATGTATTTCATCCTAGCATGTTAATACAGAGAAAGGACAGGTGAGAAAAGAAGAAAAAAAGTAGAAAAAAAGAAGGAAAAAGAAAAGAAAGAGGAAAAAATATGGGGAAAAAAACAAAAAAGGAGAAAAGAAAGAAAAGAAAAAAGGTTGAGAAAGAAAATGAGACAGGAAAAAGACAGGAGAAAAAGGAAGAAAAAAGAAAAAGGAGAGGAGAGAAACAAGGAGAAAAAAGAAAAAAGGAAAAGAAAAAAGGTGGAAAAAGAAAAAAAAAACAGGGGAGAGAAACAGAAAGAAAAAAGGGGGAAAAAAACTGAAAAATGGGGAGAGAAAGTAGAGGAAAAAAAGGGAAAAAAACAGAAGGTAGATGTTTGGTCATATTTAGTTTAACTCTTCCAAAAAAGAAATCCATATCAGTCGATCACAGCAGCTGATTGAAAACATTATGTTTAATTTAAAAAAGCGGTTTGACAAAATCATCTCATCTGAAATCACGATTTTTAGTCCAAAATTATATATTGTTCAGCTGTGTATAAATAAAGTCTGTCACAGTGGCTAGAATAAAACCTCAGTGAACATAAAGTGACCATACGTGCACAGAAGACAGATGTAGTGACATATTCCCATCTGACCTTGTCGGCTGTGAGAACTCATGATCCAGACTGTTGAATGGAGGGGAGGGGGGGTCGGGTCTTCAGAGCTGAGGGGCAGGGGGTGTCAGCGCCCCTGTGTGGTGGCTCTGGTCACCATCATGTGTTTATTCCCAAGGGGAGACAGCAGCTCAGAGGACAGACAGGAACGGTCCATTAGGCTTCATCCCATCACAGTCATAGGTCAGACCTGTGCATGTTCCACTGACAACTGTGACAAAAACACACAAACATTATACAATAGTCCAGACAGAAGCTCAAACCAGACACCAATTAAGGGTGCAAAGTCAAAGTTAACTAGCTACCAGTAATGGGCTAATCCCTTTGACCCAAACACAGCTTTTATATATTATACATAGGTTCTGGTTGTTTATGTGGAGGAAAAAAACATTTGTGTAAAAGAGCAAAATATTCAGACAGATTTGGGGGGAAAAAATAAACTTTCACCCACCCACAGTCTATAACTGTAGACCAACTGTGATTGAAGAATGATTGTCACATTTAAATATGGAAGCGAGTAATCTTTCTCCATCAGTGGTAACTAACGAAGCACATTTCCATTCACATTAAACCTGCTTGTTGAGATCGATTCATTTACAAGCTTTAAATTTTGCCACCAAATACAGTGACAGCACAGACAAAAAAAAGATGTGAGACCCCCCCAAAGGTGACAGAGAACAAACAGGCCAAGATCCTGTGGGACTTCCAGGTCCAGACTGACAAGATGGTGATGGCCAATCAGCCTGACATAGTGGTGGTGGATAAACATGAGAAGACAGTGGTGTTGACAGATGTAGCAGTCCCCAGTGATAGCAACATCAGAAAGAAAGAACATGAGAAGCTTGAGAAATACCAAGGGCTGAAAGAGGAGTTAGAGAAAATGTAGAGTGCGAAGGCAACAGTGGTACCAGTAGTGATCGGGGTACTAGGGGCAGTGACCCCCAAACTGGGACAATGGCTCCAGCAGATACAGGAATAACATCAGAGATCTGTGTCCAAAAGAGCGCATTGCTAGGAACAGCTAAGATCCTGCGCAGAACCCTTAGGCTCCCAGACCTCTGGAACATTTTTTATTTTTTTTAAATAAGTTAAACAGAACAGTAATGATAAATAAAGTAATAAGGGTCCAGTTGGGGACTTTTATAAGTGTGCAAGTGAGTGATGCCTACAGATGTAAAAGTCTGTTCAAAGCAGGATGAACTATACAGATGTTGTGTAGTTGTGAAATCTGAGAAATCTGATAGCAGTTGGAACAAAGGAGCATCTGAAATGTTCAGTCCTACACCTCGGTACAATAATCTGCTGGCTGAACTAAAAACATCAATAGCCACCCATCCATACTCCAAACAGTGACGTGATTAGTTATGAGCTGTTGGTAACATAAACCTGCTTTAGATTATGCACTGGATATTACATTTTTAATATAATAACTGACAGAGATGGAGAACTCAACTCACACTGGTTTGAGGTAGAAATAATGTAAAATTTGGAAAGAAAATCCCTGCCTACAGAGCAAACACACTAAAATCCCAATTGTAAATTGTCTACAGCACATGGCTGGTGGGTGTGTGTGGGGGGGCAAATTGTCATGTTTTAAAGGTGGAGTATGGAGGCAGAAAATTCAGAACAGAGCACATTTTAATCCTGTCATTTATAACTATTCCCATAGGGGGAAATGATTTAAGATGTCTCTTTGTTTAACACATTGCTGTCATTTGTCTGCTCTCTATTAAATTCATGTTTATTTTCACCATCTGGCTTCAGTAAAATCCTGCAATGTTTAGATCATTTAAATTCACCACCCTAATATCTGTCACCACACCCATTCAAGTTTTTGGAATTATTGGGCTGTGTATAGGTTTAAAAGTGCATATAATGTGCATATGAAGTTAATAAGTAACTGTCAAATGCATGGAATCTGAGTGTCGTCGTTCAGTTTGTATGGTCAGCTGGAGAAGGCAGTACTTTTCATTATAGACTCTAGTGTTCTGGGACCCAAAATTAAATGCAAACAGAGGCTTCCTAAAGGCTTACAGTTCCTCCAGAGTCAACAGCAGAAGAGAAAGAAAACTTTTAGTCTGGCATTTGTGTGTCTTTTCTTGCATAATCGAAAGTAGAGCGTATAAAAACACCAACACACACAGTACAGGGTAACCTCTGGTGATCCAACTGTCACATGTAACAGGTGTCCACAGAGCTTAACACAAACAAGCGTTGATGAAAGCTGCAAAATTTGGCCAGATACCACTGAAGCCATAAGCAAGGGATAATGCATGGCACACGAGTTACTATCGAAAAATATTCCCTGCCAGGGTGAACAACACCCTCGACGCCGAAGGGTTATTACTGTTTATTACTGTCTCTACTGTAACAGACTAGTGTTGTGAAATAGGTGGGGCAGACAGAAGGGGGGTGCAGAGAGTTTTAGGCAGAGAAAAGAGAGAGGCGGATGTACACAGTCAGGTCGGCGACCGGAGCAGGTGTTGTCCCGTTCTTGCAAATAAATATTGAAAACGAAGCTCACTGAAACCGCTCCTTGTTTTCGAAAAACCAGCATAGAGGAGTTAACCCCGGGGTAAAATACTTACTTCGGCTCTGGAGATTCTGTACGAGATGAGGACGGCAATTCCCCCTGATTTCTTTACTACGGTAAGGATAACATCAGGATAGGTTAACATTGGATAAACTAGCAGTTATAACCAAGCTAATATTTACTTTAAAAGTGGCCGAACTACCTGCGGAGTGATATGGTACAGTGAATCTGACGTGACAAAACCGGTTGCCATGGGCAGCGGGCGTTAACGGCACAGCGGGTGGTTATCGAAAAAAATCCACCTGCTGACATCATTCAAAGTGAACGGGACGTTCTAGAGGGCCGTAGAATAAAAAAAAAAAGTATGTGTCGGGCAAAACATTGACATCACATTATCTTTACTGGCCATCAGTAACTTATAACAGTTGGGAATAAGGTGTAAGCATCACATGCCACTTGCAAGACTCATGGAAACACGTGAGTGCCAGGAGTCTCTGGAGTCTTATTTCATTTCACAGAAGAAAAACAGCTCTCTCTTAATCAGGGCTTTCCAAACGTTTTCAATTTGAGATCCAAAACAAGACATTTGGTCTCTCACAGGAACCAAACCGACAAAAAGACTATCTATGTTGTTACTGACTCTTCCGTCCATGAAATAACACTGAATTAATGCACTTGACTGCCTGGTCTACAAATAAAAGGCTGTGTCTAATGCTGGGACAGTCAGCAGACAACTAGTGCTGGATGACTGGATGATAATGTGTGATTATTGTGGACTATAATGCAATTTGAGATTGTGATTATGTTATAAATGAATGATGTCATGAGCAGAAGTGGAAGGTAACTAAGTAAAAGTACTTTGTTATTGTACTTAAGTAGATGTTTTAGGTACTTGAGTATTTCTTTTTCTGACAACTTTTTACTTTTATTCCCTACATTTATATAAATTTCTGTACTTAATACTCTTTACATTTCTATAAATATCTGTACTTAATACTCTTTACATTCATGTAAATATATGTACTTTATACTCTTTACATTCACATAAATATCTGTACTTTATACTCTTTACATTTATAGAAATATCTGTACTTTATACTCTTTACATTCATATAAATATCTGTACTTTATACTCTTTACATTTATAGAAATATCTGTACTTTATACTCTTTACATTTATAGAAATATCTGTACTTTATACTCTTTACATGTATAGAAATATCTGTACTTTATACTCTTTACATGTATAGAAATATCTGTACTTTATACTCTTTACATGTATAGAAATATCTGTACTTTATACTCTTTACATGTATAGAAATATCTGTACTTTATACTCTTTACATTTATAGAAATATCTGCACTTTATACTCTGTACATTCTCAGAATAGACTCATTAATTTTTCAAAATAAACAGACATGACAGTACAAAAAATAAGGCACTTCAGAAGGAAAATCAGTGAGAGGAGAAGAACTGTGACTTTTTATATTTTGATTATATGACTATTATCTCACAATTTTGACTTTTTCTCTTGAAATAATGCATTTTTAAATCTCATATTTATAACTTTTTTCTTATTTCATGATGACTTTATAAATGTTTCCCAAATTTCCTGCCTATATCCACAAAACTGAGCAACTGTGACCTGATCAAATATAATATCTACACAGTAACTTACTTTAAACAGCTTTATTTCGGATACTTTTGAAACTTTTTAGATTTTTCCTGCACAGTAAATTTTGCAGTGTTAAAATCAACACTTAGAGAGTTTATTTAACTTCTTCTAGAGTGTATTTGGTCCCATTGTCTCCAAATTAACACTGCAAAATCTACAGTGTGGTTAAAAAAAAATTTTTACTTTTTACTTTTGCACTTTATTACAATTGAGAAATGTTACTTTTTGCTTTTGGGGTTGATAAACCACTTTAAGTGTGATAAATTAATGTGTTTAGTATGTTTAATATGTTCTCTTCCCACCACATGCACAATATATTTAAATGTCCCATATTATATTTTCATTGTGGCAAAAGTAACTGGATGCAGACACTATTTTGCACCTTTGGAAGACAAAGCCCTCAGACTGTTAGGAAGTAAATTTGTACATTTTTTTTTTACATGCACATAAATTTGCACACATTTTAATACACACACACACACACCTTTAACAGATCTGGCCCTCTGGCTTTACTGTTGGAGCAGGTACACGGACCTTAAACTGATGTTTAAATGTGTGTTTTTGGATCCAAAGTAACTGATGAAAGTTTTCAGTATCTCTGTACTGTAACGTCCAGCTGTTCCACCATGATCATGTGCAGAAGTGTGAGGTGTGTCTTTCTAAGGTTTATTCCGTTGGCTGCTGACATGCATGCATAACTGACCAACCTGATCACAGTGTGAATGCGGACCTTATTCCCCTGTGAAGGCTCATTCATGAATTGCCAGCGCTGACACTCATGCGTGCGCTCTGCATGCTCGCAGGTGAATGAATGACCGTGGTCCCACTGAGAAGTAAGACTTTTCCAGCTGCATTAAACTCACCGCAACAATGACTTCATTGAATTATTACATTTACAGTATATATCGAGTTCCTCTGCTGTGCTGAAACCTAGCGTTTTGTAAATCCTCCCTACCCATTGAGATTTCCTACCAAGCCCCACTACACATGTGCACAAAACAATACGTCATCTACCGATCAGCTGTGTTGAGAGAAAAGAAGTGTGTTTAATATTTTCTCCTTAGTCTCATCCAATGAGGATTGGTACCTTGTGTGTGATTTGAAACGTGGACCAATTCAACTAATTCTTTTTGGTTCATTTTGAGTAATAGAAGTGTATAAACTGTCCAGAACATGCAACCTGCATATGTCAATGTGGAAGCATATTCTGACGGGGTCATTAGAAATACCACAACGTCCTGCATACATCTATGTTTTATCTCTGATGAGGACATTGTCAGTGGTTGAACGTCCAACTTGCAGAAAAAATATTACGACGGGGATGACCAAAAATTAAACTGGAAGCACATGCTAGGATCTTCGGCCATGGTAGAACAGATTGGGATACGTATGTCATTTCATCCTATGCTAGGAATTAGGACAATTCAACAGAACACTGGGTAGTAACGTGAACGAACCTGCAGCTGCACAAAAGCTACATTCACATGATGTCTTTTAATTTCAAATTATTTATTCGGAATAAAATAAATCAGAATTAAAGGTATTTCTTTGTTTGTGGCTTAATTCTTAATAAAGGATTCCATGGAAATAGGTGTATTCTGCTCTAGTTAATTGGGCTGGAGATGGAACCTCCAGACTTTAACAGATTAAATAGTTGTTTTCTCTTTATTCGTCTTTAATCGATTGGCTCATATTTGTTGCTATGTGCAAAGTTATCCAAGCGAAGCCTTTGCATTAGGAATTGTGTTTTCTTATTTATTATTCCATTATTTTCTCGTCTTCTGAACCCACTTTATCCTAACTTTCACTTTTATTTTCCTTATATTGTTCAGCATGTGCTCTTCTGCAGAGATAACATAGGCCTCCTCTAGTGCTTTAATTTTACTTTGTAACTCATTTTCTTTTTCATATAAGAGAAGGAAATTATTTTCCCACGCAATACTGCCTCCTCTGCCTCCCAGAGACCACACGGTGATGTTCCTGGTAAGTCATTGTTTTCTATGTATATGGACTATTCTCTTTTAATGAAGCAAATAAATTCTGGGTCTTTAAGCAGCGACATGTTAAATCTCCAGTTCCTAGTTGTTGGCTTAGTGTTCTTATTAAACAGAGTGAGTGACACTGGACACATTCGCTTATAGTGATAAGATAAATTTTAGTTTAATATATTTTTTACTACTCAGTTATTCTGTATCAACACTTTAATAGGACAATTTCACCTTACCTTTTTGCACCTCACTGTTTGTCTGTTTTACTTATATGTTGAATGCTGCTGTTGTTGCAAAGCAATTTCCCAATTGTGGGATCAATAAAGTACTTCTATTCTATTCTATAGATCAGTGGTGCCCAACCCCCAGTCCGTGGATCAATTGGTACCGGGCCCCGGCCGCCTAATATTTACTTCATTAATTAATTATTTCTCTTGTATTTATTATCCGAGTCTAAACAATCTTTTATTTTGAAAAACAACTGGATTCTGTTGGTTACATCAATAGCTGTGTTTCTATTATCCTTGGAAATTCGCAAAATAGAAGTATCGCTATAAAAAACTGGTAATGGAAACACCTGAATTTCGAGAAAACACTCAAATATCGAAAAAAAAAATAGTTTTCACACTTTCATGAGGTGTTTTTTCAGACGTTTCATTATTGTAATATATCGCAAAAGTGCAATGGAAACACCTTTTCCGCAATATATGTCACAGGATGTGACTACATAGTCACATGATCACTTCTCTCGGGGTGAAAATGACAGCCTGTAACCATGACAATCATTGACTGCTTATAATTTGTTGTTAAGTGCTGAGTATGTTTACACTTAATATTTCGACCTGATCATGTAGGGACCACATGTGCAGACAATTATCATGTGAGACAGGTGGGTTGTTTTACATTTAGTGCCTTTAAATAGTTCACCAGTGACTTTTACTGACGAGAGAATTAGCAGATTCATTCATGCTAACGCTATTACATTCTAATTCGCGTTGTCATTTAAACACATCTAAAGCATATATTTAGGTCTGACAATGTAGGGACCACATGTACAGACCCTTATAATGTGAGACAGGTGGTTTGTTTTACATGTTAGTGTCTTTAAAGAGTTTGCCAGAGACTTTTACTGATGAGAGAATTAGCCGATTCATTCATTCTAATATCAGAGTGATATTGCGGTCAAGTGATTTGAAGCTCCAAAGGTGACAGCGGCGAAATTTCGTGGGATTATATTTCATGAGACTTACGACACTCCTGCCTAGAACAACCGTCAATGCAAACACGTTCAAAGCGCAAATATACTTTGTCGAAATTTGAGGAATATCGATATAACCCGACCCCCCCCCCCCCCCGGTCCGTGGTAAAATTGTGAAACATTGACTGGTCCGCAGTAATAAAAAGGTTGGGGACCACTGCTATAGATCGCTCAGCAAACTGCTAGTTAGGAAATAAACTAATCTAGAATATGAATGGTGCACGGAGGAGAGGACGGTGGGATATGGGATGGTGAGAGTGCCAAGCATCACAAAGACCAAAATCCTTCACGTATTGTTTCATAACTTCTGAGGATTGGTCCTGTCTATTGTTCCTCGTCGAACTCAACTTGTCAATTCCAGGGTCCAGTTGAGGTCTTTATTTTTCCTACTATTATTTCATATGTTTTTTTTTTTTTTATTATTATTATTTAGAAGCCTCATATTCACATTTGACACCTTTGGGTCCCAACTTCTAACTGTATCAGTTGTTGACCATCTGTAAATTATTACTTGTGAATTATAATTATATTAAATTTGCTCATTATTACTAGGCTTGCTTCACATTTGGTTAATTATTCTGTCGTTGATTACACGAATTAATACCTGCTGCTAGAAAACATTGTAGAAGAAATTAGTATTCTTGATACAGACCTAATTTTATGAGCAAATGTTCACATTATAGTTTAATGGGCATTTGCTGCTTCACTTACATCTTTTTAATGGAAACACAAAGAGTTACAGAGCCCCTTAAGGACCAAGAAAAATCTTTTTTGGGGGTGTCAAGAAAGCGTGCACCGGCTTTGCAAAGCACGCTCTCATTTAACCAAAATGTGCGCTCATTTACTTAAATCGTGTGCTCGATTTACTTAAATCGTGTGCTCGATTTACTGATGTGTACTCGCTGTAATTCACTCATACACCCATTATATACCCTGTGACCACAATTTATTTAAACCCGTTTTCACTTTGTTAACCTGAGTTGCATTGCTTGTTAAATACAGCGTATGCATGTCTACCTAAATCATGGCCACAATTTATAAAAGATGCTAACATTTTAAAGCAATCATTATTGTTTGCACATTTTCTAACTCATGGGCACACTTTAGTGAAGCTTGCTCACGAGGTATACAACATGGGCACGACTGAATAGCAGTGAGCGCAGGGTTTCAGTATGACAAGTCCACAATGTAGGTAAACGTGTGCATGCTTTATTTAGATGAGTGTGTGACTCAATAACGTGAGGACACACTTTGCAAAGCAGGCGCACGGATTCTTGACACCCCCCAAAAATAGATATTCTTGGTCCTTTAGGGGCTCCATAAAGAGTATCCTCAATGTTGATTAAAATAAATAAATAAATAAATAACTGAAAGGGAGACTATTGTTTGTGTATATGTACAAAGATGATGACTAAGAGGAGCGCTGGCTGGTGATGGATGTACTGAGGCATGAGGTCTGGTACTCACTCTCATTCTCACATTTTGTCAAGCAGGTTGTTTGACAACTTACACCAGGCTTTTACAGAATTATATTCAGTCAACAATGAACATCAGACCTGTCACTCTCACACAATTAAAACAAAATGCTCCTTTACTGACACCTTTCTTTTACGGTCTGTACTGAATCTGTATCTGCAGTTTATATTCTGCAGACATCCATTTAATTATTCAGCTTTGTAGGAAACTGCAAGTATTACTGTCCTGTCGAATCATAAATACATCTACACCACTTTGTGCATCTTATTCATTTATTGACTGGATGAGACTTATTGTTTATATGCAGTGAAATTTGACTGCGAAAATGTATCCAGGTGCTTGACAGAAAAACAGCTCTCAGGAGCCCTTAATGGACTTTATTTCTCAAGCACTCCGGGCACTGTTGGGAGTAATCACGATGGCATAAAAATAATATGTGGTCACATAGGAGGCAGTAAACAACAATTAAGAGACCCGTTGAAACACTCGTGAAATTAATCACGAAAAAATGTAGACAGCAGCAGCCTCTCAATCCTGACGCACCATGAATTATTCAGATGGCAAGTGGGATTAACGGCACTGCTAGTATGTTATTGATTGGTAGGTTCCTGCTTTTTCTCGCTATTGGCAAAAATAATACAGCCCAAAAACATAAATATTAACAATAAAGCACAGTGTAAATAGCACGATAAATATAGCTGAATGATTAACTGCATTTGCGATAAAATGCAATTTTCTAACCGCAAAGGCTGCGATTGACTGGTGACATATGTCTAACAAGTGAGAAGAACGTACGGCTGAGTGGAGCAAGACAGAGGCGGGAGGGCGAGAGAAGTCAACTGTGTTAACCTGTCGCACTATGGCCTCTGGCTCGACAAAAGCTGAAACTTTGGTACAGCATGTCATTTGTGTGGAAGTATTTCAGCTTTAAAAGAGAACACGCTGCGTAATGTCAGGTATTGTGCAGAACCTACTGTGTCACGAGATGAAATGACAAACCTTTTCTAACACTTACTGTAGTAAAACACAAAAGAGTTGTGTACGATAGCTGCATGGCTAATCCCAATGATCAATGCTGCAGCTTCAATTAAGTAAAGTATCAGCCGGCCGGTAACACCGACCAAACTTATGAACCAAATTCTAAACAGTACATGGAAATCACTCTGGCAATAATGGAGTTTATAGCGCAAGACATGATGTCCATTAGTATAGTAACCAAGCCTGGGTCTACGGCTTTGTTAAGGACAACAGATAAGCAAAATAGAATATATTATAATTATAATGTATTATTTAGTGTTTTCTTCCTATGTTTGTCTGTCACTTCCTGTTTATTTTGATAGATTTCCTATTGTGTTCTGTCCTGTGTGTAGTCTGACCTTTACTCCATGTGTGTGCAGATTGTTCCTTGTCCTGATGTGTGTCATATGTGTCTTGTTGTATCCCTGCTCGTATGTGTAGGTGTTTTTCTCCTTGTTTGTTGCTAGTTCATCCAGTTTTATCAGAGAACCAAGCCAGTCCCAGTCTTGTTTAGAAGAGTTTTGATACCTTGTTATTTGTCGAGTTTTGTCTTTTGTTTTTCCTTTGATACTTTGTCTCTGCACAGGTTGTCCTTCAAGTGAGTGAATTTACTTTAATATTTTGTCATATGTTTTTTGGAAATTAATTTATCGCTTGTGTTTATTGAAAAATACATGAGAAGAGGCCCTTGAAAAAATTATTGTGGTAATTCGCAATTGCTATGTTGAGGAAAAAAGTCACAATGTAGATTATTTTCCAAAATTGTTCAACCTTAATGACAATTAGTTTAACTCTAAACCTGGTGGTAAAACTACATGGTCTACGGTCTAAAAAATATGGAAATACTTCTGCACTAATTCAACTAAGGACACGTCTGCCAAACTGTCGCCTAAAAACTCAGAAAAACAGTGAAGATTGAGCCAGAGTGGGAAAGTTACATTGCATTTGGCTGAAAAGGACCTGCACTAACACAATAATCTGCAGGTTCTTAACATGTCTAAGTGAATCAGGCCAGCTATGTTCACAGGACATCACATCAATCAGTTGAAATTATCCCTGACTGAGGACACGTGGCACATGGGAATATGATTTCTTTTTGATGAGGGGCTCTGGCGGGCTTAAGGGGAGCTGGGAACCGTTTGCTTCTGATCATAAACACAAAGCAGAAGTTAATACATTAATGCATCAACCTGCCAAGAGTGTAAGGACATACACATTAATCATTACTCCAGGAGCCTCAATGTATCATAAAACTTCTATTTCACTGATGGTTAGTGATTGGTTGAATCCATTTATTATCAAACAAATGTATTTTTAAATCATACTCACAACATAAACTATTCAAATGGCCCCAATCAAAAAGGTTACATACTCTAGTCCTTAATCGTCTCTATTGGCCCCTTTAACATTAATAATAGCTTTTGTGGTGGTTGTGGTGAGACAGAGGGTAAAGCTCTCCATTGTTTTTGGCAAAATGCTTCCAGTCCCATGAGGTTCTTGGGCTTTCTTGCATTTGAATTTGAGATAGGGCATTATCAGTTTTTTTCAAGTCGACTTATCCATCAATAAAGTCGGAGTCGAATCGACCTGTCGTGATGATGTCATTAAATTGTCAACTGAGGAACAACACAAACACGCGGCTAAAAAAAAACAACAACACACGGACAAACGTCTGTCCAGCAATGAGCAACTTGTATTAAAGTTCACTGCAATGTAACAATATCCACTGACAAGACACAAGCATCAACATTTTAACCCCGACAAAACAAAGGCTAATGTTAGCAAAGAGTTTTCTGTTTACTTTAACTGCACAACATCAGTAGGTGAACATATGTCCACATTTTGTCTGGACCAACGGCTCTAAAACCAGACTGTCCAGACGTCTGTCACGGGTCCTCACTTTTTATATTAAGTGCAAAAACTTTAAGTCAGCGGCCGACAAGCCTCACACCACACTGTCCACATCATGTTTGGAAAAAGGAGCGCGTTGTCTACACTATTGCTCACACAGATTAGCTAGCGGATGCCTCTTCAGATGGCTGTACTGTTTTTTTTCATCTAAGGTGAAGTAAGGTATAGTAAAAGAGAGTGACAGACACACCTGCAATGTGTGTCGTTTATGCACAGAGAGAGAGAGACAGAGAGAGAGAGAGAGAGAGAAAGAGAGAGAGACAGAGAGAGAGGGGAGGGGGGGGACGACAGAAAGAATCCGACTTGTCAACACCTCCAAATTTAAATCAACTTAAAAATATTCCATCATTGACGGGTTGTTTTTTGGGTTTTTTTAAAGATGACAGAAAATTCTGAAGGCCGTCTGTCATTTTGGCAGATTAAAATACTGAGGATAATCTACCAAAGTTTTACATAGAACCTACAGACAGGATCACTGCTCTGTGTGTCTGTAAACAGAACCTATGGCACCACTGTTCACTATTACACTGAATACAACACCACACAGTCCTGTACCAGCTCCAACACGTAAACCGCAAAAACATGTGGGGAGAGGTTAAAAAAATTAAAATTAGAGGTACAGGCACAGGCAAAGTTAAAGGAAATGCAACAATAAAAGCACATTTATGGATGAAAGCATGGTTGATCCACACAAGCTTTTTGAAAAAGCTTTATATCTGGCCACAGATGTCATTGAGCAGAATTGATGGTGTGTGTTTTAGCCAAAAACAAAGTCCTTTACAGTGACTTAATAAGTAGACACTGTCTTTAATAATGGATCTGGTCTAATGTACGCAGGTATGAGTGGGTTTGGAAGTGGACCGTACAGGACTCTGTAACCCCTGTACTACTGTCAGTCCACCTGTAGTAGACTCCATGTCCTGTCTGTCTAGTTATTAGATTTAAATAATTGGAATTTGGACATTTATCAATTGATTCAGAATCATTTACATCCAAATCGTGATGCATCTATGAATCACAAAATTCCCCCACCTCTAATGTCACCTGAAGTTATTTGTGGGTTCTTCTTTTCATAGCGAACAATTTTCCTGGAAATTGTGGTTGAGATCTTTGTTGGTCTACCTGATCATAGCCTGGTTTCAATAGAACAGCTCATTTCCTATTTCTTAATTAGAGTTTGAACACTGGTGATTGGCATTCTCCTCATCCTCATCATTTTACTTCCTCTTTCTGCTTTATACAGTTCAATGACCTTTTTCTGCAGAACCTTTGATAATTATTTTTCTTTCCCCATGACTCAGGATTCAGATATGTCACATAGCACTGGAAGGAACACGCAGTACTCTGTCAGGAAACCAAAAACTCACTACATTTTTTAGAAACACAGATTAATTAAATGACAGGTGAGGATGATTACCTTCAATAACCATTTAAACTTATGTATTTCAAGTAATGTATATGTTATAAGGCCAACGCCTCCAGGGTATATACATTTTGGATGAGGGTCATTTGGATAGTTTCTGTCCAATGGGCAGTAGATGGACACACTTTTTTCATAATATCTTGAAAACAAAAAAAGAGTCACTTTTCATTCAGTTTTCTGTTTTTTAAATAACCCTCAACTTTAATCCAACCTGTTGTGGACATTACATGATCAATAAATCAAATTAAATTATTTGTTATTATATGTTACATTAAGGTAGTGTAATTGTAAATTAAATGTTTAAATAACATGTTTTTCAATAAAATAAAAAATTGGGAGGTGTATCAAAGCATGGGTCAAAAATAGTGATACAAATTGAATCGTTAGTTGGTGTATCATTTAGTGTTGTCAAAAAAAATCGATTTTAGATACTAAATCGATATTGACCCTTGGTATCTAATTAGATACTAAGTTGCTGGAAAATCGATTTTTGTTTTTATGGCGCGTCGCCGCTTTTTTGTAGCGGGTAACGTTAAGAATTCTAAACAGGCATCAATGCGGTCAGCTCTGGCACAGCCGTAATGCCGGCTTGTAAATTAAAGTCTCTTTTTTTCTCCAGCTGCCTCTGACAGCACATGGGATGACGCCAGTGCGACCACAGACCTATACACTATTTCTATAGGTCTGTGATTGCGACCATCCGATGCAACTTTGCTTTTAAAGGCCTCGATATAGTCGAACGTACATGCGCGCGGGCGGCAGCCAGGCGGTAGCGCATAGTATCACGTTACCACCACGGAGGCCACCGTGAGCATGTCAGCCTATAATTTTTGATGTGCACGCTGCTAGTCCCGCAAGGGGTCCGCGGTGGTCACATGATGCACATAATCGCTCGATCAATTTGAGTCAGTTTGTCTATCTGTCTGTCTGTCTGTCAGCAGGATTACAAAAAAAGTTCTGAACGGATTTTGATTAAACTTTCAAGAATAATAGATAAGGAAGGAAGGAAGGAAAGAAGGAAGAACCCGTTAGATTTTGAGCAATGAAGGTCAATGGCTAAAACACATCAGTGGTAATATCTCAGGATTCAAACAACAGAATCTTGGGGTTTTTTCATTCACATCGTCTCACCTTCACACATCAGATGGGTCAACACCTATGATTCCATCACATTACATGTGAATAAAAAATCAAGCCTTGGTGGAGGTCTGCTGTCTCTGACTGCCTCGTTAATTATAGAAATATGAAAATGACAAATGAGCCATGCTCGTACCAATCCATGAAAGGTTATCTTCTGTTGAAGATGGAATGAACAGAAGTAACAATTTTCATGCAATTATTCCACACATCCATTTTTTTTCCTTTGAAATAGCTGTTCACTAGAGTGCAGGGCTGTTAAATTCAACTTAGTTGAGGGGCCACATAGCGACCAATATGACCAGTAAAAGAATACCAATGAAAAAAGTACAATTACATTGTGAAGATGTTGAACACTAGAGGTTTGCATCTTCACTGGCCTCACAGTTCAATTACAATTAGTCAATTAAACAATCTGTATTGCACTTAATGCTCCTGTTCTCACTTTTCTGTAATACTGCATTGCATTTACTTTTCCAGTCTTCAAACACTCCACTCCCTACCCACCTAAGAATAAAAAAATAAATCAGACAAATTGGTGTTATAAAATCTGCATTTCCCCACAGTAGCATTTATATGAGCCACTTTAGTCTTCAGTTGAAACAAATACAGTGTGCTTCCACGTAGAAGCTCTAACACAGACCATGTCATTTCCTCAAATAACTTCTGTGAAGTTGCTTCATGGTGGGACTTTATACTGCAGTTCAATAGGTAGTGAACATTTTCTACAACCACATAAGGCATAAACCTTCAGCTATAACGGCGGTCACAGAAATAGACCACACTGTGAGTCTGTCACTGCTCTTGTTCATTGGCTGTAAAGTTAACAGCATACTTTTGCTCACCTGGGCTCAGTGTGTTTATGGTCAGAGTCAGTACTGTAGCTTTGGTTGAAAACAGCTGATGTATTTCCTCCTATTCATTATATTCTAAAAATATGTCATTTGTTGTCAGTCAGGCTCTGCAAACAGCTTGTCATCACACTTTGCAATAAATTTGCAACAAATCCATCTGCCCAGATGTCAGTTTTTAACATGCTGTGCTGTCAATTTGTTTATCACCTACTGTGAATCTTGGCCTCCCTGTGCAGAAGGAACATCCACCTGAAGTTAATCCAAAGGTCATTGGAAGAGGGAAACTGCAACATAACTTTACATTATTGTCCAGTCTGAGGTTGACAGATCAATAATAAGCATTAGTGGAATCTAATTCTGATATACTGCAGACACTCAATTATTAATTTACTGCATTGATGCAGAAGTCTTGCATTGTGATGCATCCTCGAAATAATCCTACGATCAACAACCTCAGATCATTAATACATTACTACAGCTGTGAATCTGCTGGTGTCAGTGAACAATCGTAAAACAACAAGCCAACTATTCTGTGTCAAACAAAAAGGAGGAAGTAGCATCTTTCCATCTACTATGCCAAGTCCAGTGAATGACAAAAGCTTCTCCACTTCCACTTCTCATTATTGCTCGCATTCTTCTACGGTCACTGACACTCTATTTTACCTTGAGTTAAGTCTCTGCACTGCTTTCTATCTTTCTATTTTGTAGAGTTTCATAGAGAGTTACAGTACATCTTGTCCAAATCCAAGCCACACATCTTATTAAAATTCTACCATCAAAAAAATTTATAAATCATTGGGTCAAAGACAACATGTATATGTGTTTTGTTCCATTCTAATACAACTTGCTTCACAAATAACCCCAGCATGTCTTCAAATCAGAAAGAATGCATTATAAAAGTAAACATTTCTCATGGTTTTTGTCATAGTCAGTACTCCACAACAGCAGTTGGCAGTGAGAGTCATTGCAGAGGGAAACGTGGTATGCTGAGCCCTCCCAAAATCAGCTGTGCAAATGTTACAGCCTGTTTAAATTCCGTTTTGCACATTTTAAGGGCAAAATATGCACAATATTTCTTCAGACTCTGCCTCAACTCAGCAAATGAGAGGGAGAGAGTGGTGGTCAAACAAGCAATAGACTGAACTAAGAAAGTCAATCACACACAAAAAAAACACAGTGGAACAAAAGAAAAAAGAAAAAAAAACATCCTGATTCTGTCACTGCAATTATACTTTAAATACACAAATAAATTTGTAGATACCATTGAAAACTCTATGGGGATGTTCAAGCATCAACATCCAGTCAAAGCCCAAGCTTCATTTATTCTTTTAGAGACATTACGCTGAAACATCTGGGCGGATGGTGTTGTACACAATTTATTGAATTCTGCATTTCTACTACAAAACAGACTACAGAGGTACCACCATACTGAATTTCCTTCCAGTTCACTCTTACAATCTAAACATGTTGATAATGCAAAAATAATTTTGGGATGAACATGAATAGAATAGAATACCTTCATATATATATATATATATATATATATATATATATATATATATATATATATATATATATATATATATATATATATATATATAAAAGAGTTTAAATAAAAAAATTTTTTAATGAATCACAATGCTAATGTTAAACAGCACAACAATGAAAGTGAAAGCACCACACACTGCATTTTTACCCCCAGCCACACTGGTTGCAGGGCATTGTCATCAATTGGTCATCCATCCATCTGCCCAAAAACTTTGACCTACACTGATAAGTCAGGCTGCACGTTTTCCAGATTGCACACATTATGTTACAGTATACATTCACTTACATGCATGCATGTGCACAAAACACACAACCAAATCAAACCCAGACACAGAAGCCTCTAAACCCACCAGAAGTCAAGTATATATGTAAACTTACTGTTAACTCATTGCTGTTTGTCAGAACTCAATGGTTACGTTTACAAAGCACGTCCTCAATAGCAGCAAACAAACTAAGGAGCATTGATAATGCTCATCCTTTGTAAAAAAAAAAACAAACCCAAAAAAAATTATTATTTTCCTAGACAAATCTGACATCATGCAAATAAAAAGTGTTCACAATAATTTTCTTTTGCGGATTCTAAAAGTTTCACGAGCATACATGTATCATTTCAAGAAATATCAGCACCAGCACCTGCACAATATATTGTTTGAGCATCGTCGTCACGATGTACATGTGAACAGCAGTCACATTGCAGGTCCTGCAATGTAGGAGGCAAATGAACACAATATCTTCTCATCTAATTTCAAGGGTACCTGACGCACAAATTACAATCATTCTAAATGAGTTTGGAATGGGTCACTGGTAACAACAGTGAACAATGAGCAACTAACAGGAGAAAAATCACCAAAGAGCAAAGTCTTGGTGTAAAAAATGTCAGTTGTCAATGTCAGTTATCTGGAATTATTTCAGCCACAAGAAGTATGGCATCGAAATATGTTCTGTGTTGACAAAGCCTTCCACCTGTCACTACAATGAGATGAAGCACAACTAATTTGTGTGACTGTTTATGTTGGCACCACACAGCGGTTATATCCTCCTGAGTATTTATTACATATTGCAATATATATCACAGGGTTAAATAAAATCATGTCCATTTTTTTCCAATATCATGCTGGTGTGTATATATATATATATATATATATATATATATATATATATATATATATATATATATATATATATATATATATATATGCTGTGATACTTTGCACACAGAGCTGCAGGATACACTAACGCCACAAAAGAGTGCAGGGTCTGGGTTGACCTGAGTACGTGGTGGATTTAAATGTATCTGACATGTGTATGCATCTCCGCTGCTCGTTGAGCTGACATAGCATTACCAGGTTTTGCTGTAGTAGTGCTAATAAACTTAGCAGTGCCTGTAGCACAAACCCAACTCTGTGATCTGTTCTCTAAAAAGAAGCATTTTAGGGAACCAACCATGCCTATAGCTGCGTTTCCATTACCTTTGGAAACTCGCAAATTGCAAATAGTGCTATAAAAAAAACTGGTAATGGAAACACCTGAATTAAAAAAAAAATAAAGTTTTTATTATTTCATTAATCCAGAAGATTAGCCTATATGAATTTTTGGGGAATTTTCTGAGAGGGTGGATGCTTTTACGTGGAATGACCCAATGGGCTGAAAGGTAATGGTAGAATTTTTGGTGAAAGGCAGGAAAAAATTCCAGATTTAAATGGTTACTCATACTTAAATATTAGTTACTAGTTATTTAACTTTAACAGCCAAGCTGAGAAAAAAAAACAGCCTGCCAACTTACTGATGATAGCAAAACTAAGGTTGAACCAATCCGATATTGGGATTAGATATTGACCCCATCTAAAAATTTTAGCTGGATCGGGGATCTGTAAAAGTAACTGATTAATGAGACTGGTCTTTCCCCTTTAAATTTTTGTGACACTGGCTATGTCATGCATGGCAAAAGTTGAATGGAGTTGTTGAAAACACAGACAGGCAACATGCAGCGAAGTAAGGGGTCTGTGGTTTGGGGGTAATTCAACTTTACCACACCAACTAGGTCCATGGCAGTTTGTTATGCTTATGAAGTGAATGTTGCCAGAGGTCATGGTAGCACTGCCAAATACAACACAACAAATTTAATTAAGCAATTCCAGAAGCACCACGCAAAGGAATATAAAGAATTCCAACAGATCAAAAGGAGCCGCCACTGGAAGTTGTACACAGCTAACATTGGTAGATGCTCCACAGAAAATGGAAAATTTGTAATGCTGTCGAATTGTTATTGGGAATCGAGCAATACTCAAGGCCCCAGTATCTGTATCAATATCGGAACTGAAAAAGTCAAATCTGTGCATTCCTAAGAACATACACAGCTAACAACAGTGAGATAAGAAATCACAAAAAACTTATTTTAGTTGTTAAATATTATTGTTGATTTTTTTTTTTTTGTCAGTAAGTTATTCATCAATCATTCAGCCAGCAGATTATCCTACTCATGATAAAATTTTGGTGGTGTTTGCGTCATCCTGCTTACAGACAGACAGACAGACAAACAATCCGACAGAAAGACAAACAGATTGGAATTTAATACCTCCTTGGTGGAGGTAAAAAAAACCTTAATTTAAAATGTGTTAAAAATTATTTGTCATAATCTGATTGGTTGTTTCATAATGATCCGCTATAAACAGAAGTGGTGTAGCATTTTAGCTTCTGTCAACAGAAATGACCATGAACATTCCTTAGCAGTTACTACTACAAACAGCAAAGTCAAACAAATTTCAGTCAACAAAATACGAAGGAAACTGTATACAGCGAATCCTCGGACTATCTGAGGAGGACAACACTCAAGACAAGTCTGACAATCATCAAGGAGAATCCCTGATCCAGACTGTTGTGCCACCATCTGACAAAGGAGGGTCTCACTAAAGCAAGGCCTCGGAGGATCTTGGTGCTAACAAACAAGCCCAGGTGACCTTTAAAATTGATCCTAAACACCTTTTCACAGGAAAAAAAAAGAGATTTTTCAGTAGCAAGTGGTACAGGAACAGGAAGTGTGGTGCTCTGTGAAAAGAGAAGAGTTTTGTTTCCCCTGCCGCAAGTTCTGCACAGACTCCCCTTAAGTCCTCGAACATAGTTGACGCATTGTCATGTATACACGGCCACAAGGCTACGCATAGCTACGCATCAGGCACCATTATGCGGCGATGCGTACGAAAAAACACATTCTCTCAACTTTTGATAGTGGACGCACCGATCCACACAATACCTTGCGTTGTCAGTGGGGCCAATACTGCAAATATTGTAAATTTTTTCATCTATTTGTTATATTCATAGACAAGAAGAGAAGCCGTGTGAAGTTATTACACAATATCATCATCTGTGTGACATTACGTTGCAATTGCACAGTAATAAAATGTCTCTCCTCATCTATGCCTCGCATTGGGTGCACCAGAGAAACAACCTCTCCATCCAGGTCTCTGCAGATGTTCAAAGGGCGACCATGCCACCGCCATTTGTGCTGCTGTTTTTTTTTTTCCACCGTCGATGTAAAAGTAGCAACAGAATGCACTCCTCTTCACTTGTCATTTTTGACTGATGTCACTTGCAATGACAACCCACAAAATTCATAGGTGATTCTGCTACCACCTGCTGCCTGAGTGGTGAATGGCAGTCGACGCGCATCGACGTATACAAATATGAAAAGGGGGAACGTCACTCGCGTCATTTGCGTGTTGTTTGTGTTGCTTGCATCAAGTATAAACCCAGCCTAAGACTATGCCAGTTCAAGACTACTGATTTGCAGTGCATTAGCGCCATCATCTTTAGTGATTATGGCAGGTTTAGTGTAACAGGCGTTTTTTATTCCCTGATCCCGTTGGAACCTTATTTGTATTGTTCATAGCATTATCAAGCTGAAGGCAAAGAACTGTGTTTCTTCGGGCTGTTCTGTCAAACACCTGATTAATTAAAATGCATAGCATCTAAGAAATACAAAATTTTCTGGGAGAGGACCTCCAGAGCCCCGTTGACAATATGTCCCTAGTGCCCGCCCCAAGGTAGAGCAAAGCCCATCAAACAGCCTGATTCTGCCACCAGGTGTGGGATGGAGGAGGGGGGGCAAAGGAAGAAGAAGGTGCCAAAAACCTTCACAAGAAAATATCAAAAATACAAACAGTGACAAGACTGGTGATGATTGTAATAGCAAGAAGAACCTGAAGATGAACTGAGTAAACTGGACAAAAAGGCAGAAAAAACTAACAGGTGGAAGAAAGAAAAAGGAAATAAAACAACTAAGACACATTCAATGAGGAACACAAGAAAAGAAAGATAAACAGAACATCACATACAATGACAGCCCAGATATATGTTTTATTCGGTGATATTCTAAAATGTGGATATTCTAAAGCATGGAGACGGAACAGACAGAACCTTAAATACACCCACAAATAGAACCACAGACAAAACCAAAAACAGAACCACAAATAGAACCACAGACAAAACCAAAAACAGAACCGCTGATATAACTACAGACAAAACCAAACAGAACCACAGATAGAGTAACAGACAAAACCAAAAACGGAACCACACACAAAATCAAAAACAGAACCACAGCTAGAACCACACACAAAACCAAAAACAGAACCACAGCTGGAACCACTGACAAAACTATAAACAGAACCACAGACAGAACCACACACAAAACCAAAAACAGAACCACAGCTGGAACCGCTGACAAAACTATAAACAGAACCACAGATAGAACCACACACAAAACCAAAAACAGAACCACTGACATAATTACAAATAGAACCACAGATAGAACCACACACAAAACCAAAAACAGAACCACAGCTGGAACCACTGACAAAACTATAAACAGAACCACAGATAGAACCACACACAAAACCAAAAACAGAACCACTGACATAATTACAAATAGAACCACAGATAGAACCACAAACCAAAAACAAAACCGCTGATATAACTACAGGCAAAACCAAACAGAACCACTAATGTAACTACAAACAGAACCACAGATAGAGTAACAGACAAAACCAAAAATAGAACCACAGCTGGAACCACTGACAAAACTATAAACAGAACCACAGATAGAACCACACACAATACCATAAACAGAACCACAGCTGGAACCACTGACAAAATTATAAACAGAACCACAGCTCGAACCACTGACAAAACTATAAACAGAACCACAGCTAGAACCACACACAAAACCAAAAACAGAACCACAGCTCGAACCACTGACAAAACTATAAACAGAACCAGAGATAGAACCACAGATAGAACCACTGGCAGAACCACAGCTAGAACCACATACGGAACCACACCACAGACACAGTCCAGTGTTTACAGCCACAGCTGTGGTTGAACCTCAACACAAAACTGCAACAAACAAAAACTCACGCGCAAATGAAACTATGGACTGGCGCGTGCGTGGGATATGTATTTCAGTGCATCGTTGAATTACTAGAAAACAATCAATCACCCTTTGGCTCTTATCCACACGTGTCCCCGGTCACTGCTTAAAAAACACGACAGCTTCAATGGGAGACGGTGACATCTGTCACTTCTGTAACTTCACACTTATCACCGTAAGACACCGTGACACACATGAAGAGTGAAAAGTACCAGTTCAGCCTTTTAAATGTACATTACGGACATGGCACTATTTAGGAACACAGTATAGAGATACTTAATAGTTGAAACCCAGATACTTAACGTCGCGGCTTCACACTGTTGCACAATACAGTCGATAGTTGTTGTTTTTTTATTCGTAATTTTTTACACTGCTTTCCTCAACAGATATTATTCCCTCATGTTGCTGATAAACTACATTTTACTGTCAGGAAAAGTGAAGTTAAGCTGTGTAACCGCAACTCTGTTTGACTCCGAAGTACACTGAAGTCCAAAAACACCACTACTACTAAATAAACACTTCACAGTAGTGGTTTTCTGTGAAACGTCAAGAGGATTTCAACTGATTGTGTACAATGACAAAATAAAAAGGTGCTACCTGTATGATCACCCTTAGGTGTAAATGGGCTGTTTATTTCCTCCGGTGTTCTGGAGCATCCACAGTTCAGGGTTTTAGGACCCGTCGGTGTTTGAACAAATCACTGAACCCACAGATCCGCCATACTGGACGAATCACGTGCCCACGCCCTCCTGTTTTCCCGTAGGGGGCGGGGCTTGGGGGCTGACTGACAGCTGAGAGGGAAATCAATGTTACCTCAGATTGACTGGAGACTCAATAAAGGCCAGGAGTCTGTCACATTTGTCCAAGAATGTCTGTGTTTAAGTCATCAACAGGTTAAACTGGTCAGAACACTATCATGGATAAGATCAGGATGATTACTGCTCAAAAGGTCACATTTATCTTCATATTAAAATTATTCTGCTTTTCACCACTGTTCACCAGGTTACTGTTTCAGATGTGTTCACTTAAGGTGCAATGACGACATGACCTGAGGTAACCCATCTGTGCTTTGTCCTAACCTGTGACCCCTGACCTTCTCTATTCCTCTCACCTATCTGGGTGACCCAGACACACACACACACACACACACTTGCTAGTCTGGATTGGGGGAAAAAATACTCTGGTAAATGTAGAAGTACTGATTCAACTCCTTTACTTAAGTAAATGTGTAAAAAAAAAAAGTACAACTTGTCAATTGTAGTAAAGTAAAAAGTAAAACTGCATTATTATTATTATTATTATTATTATTATTATTATTATTATTATTATTATTATTATTATTATTATTATTATTATTATTATTATTATTATTATTATTTTTGCCATGAACACAATAATAAAAATCTGAAAAGTTCCAAAAGTATCTAAAATAAAGCCTTTAAAACTGAGTTACTGTGTAGAAAATGTCTTTGATCAAGTCACAGTTCTCAGTTTTATGGGCAGGAGATTTTGGAAAAGTTGGTGGGGGGGGGGTCACATTTGAGATAGAAGGTCATTATGAGTTGTTTTTTTTTATTTTATTTTTTAAAGGTTATTAAATATGAGACTAAAAAATGCATAATTTTAAGAGAAAAAGTCAAAATTGTGAAATAAAATGTTAAAATTGTGAAATAAAAAGTCAAAATGATGAAATAAAAAGTCAAAATTTTGAGATAATAGTCATATAATTATAATATATAAAGTCACAGTTTCCTCCATTGATTTTCCCTCTAAAGCCACTTATTTTATTACTGTCACATCTGTTTAGTTTGAAAACATAACAAGTCTATTCTGAGAATGTAAAGAGTATAAAGTACAAATATTTGTGAACAAATCTAGAGAGTAAAAGTAAAAAGTTGCCAGAAAAATAAATACTCAAGTACAGATACCTAAAAAATCTACTTAAGTACAAATAACAAAGTACTTTTACTTAATTACTTTTCACCTCTGATTAATACATGGGATGTTTAGATGTTTCTATTTGGTTCATTTAATAACAAAATAATAAAGCAATAACTGACAAATAATCTTTTTTCTCCACCCATCTTTCTATCAGTTTGTTCATCCATCCATCCATCCATCCATCCATCCATCCATCCATCCATCCATCCATCCATCCATCCATCCATCCATCCATCCATCCATCCATCCATCCATCCATCCATCCATCCGTCCATCAATTCATCCATCTCCTGCTAATGTTGATCCAGACCATATCCTGGGTCTACTCCAAAATGCTTCCAGGGTTCTGAAATCCTGGTCCTAGAGAGCTGCTATAATGCGTATTTTCACTGTATCCTTCTCCCACTAGTAAGTAAGTAAGTAAAATTGTATTTATATAGCACCCTTCACAGTACAGGTACACAGAGTGCTTTATAAACCAGACAATAAAAACAGCATACACAAATATAAAATAGAAAGAAATAGAGGAGAGAAGCTAACAATTAAACACTAGTTTAAAAAAGTACGTTTTAAGTTGAGTCTTAAAATAATTTTACACCTGATTCAAATGTTTAGCCTATCATCAACCTGTGCAGAAGCCTGATAACGACCATCAGGTATGCTGGAAGAAAATACTGTGTATACAGCCGTTCAGTGTCTCTTAAGTTAAACTGTAAATGGAGTTTATTTTCACATTTTAGGTTCCAAAAATAAATAATTATGACAAGAATATAAAACTTAAAATAGTCTGTGTTCTTGTAAAAAAAAAAACAACAACCTTGAATTACCAAAGCCTATCACTGTATCTTCCAATGAATTATTGTCAGCTTTGGAGTAGTAGAACATATCCTGGAGCTTAAACAAGTAGTAGAGACATCAGTGACAGGCACTGGCTTAAAAAAAATTATACAACAATATCAGTGAAAACAATAGGGAAACAGTCTTAATTAGGTGAATGAAAGCTAAAAGTGTGTTGTGAATCTTTTTTTGTTAATCTTGCTGAAATGCTTTCTCATCTAATTATTATCCACGCAAACTGTCAAGAGCTTGAGCATTATGGGGATAGGAGACAAGATAAGGAGGCACTGTTTAATAGAATCAACTAGAGCCCATGCAGCCAGCCTTAATAAGACATTTATTTATATAATTGGAGAGCACTTATTGAGAACAACAAGGGAGAGACAATGCTAATACACACAAACTGCCAAAGAAATGTGATGAGTTGCAATTATAATTATGTCCTCATCGTCAGCGTGTCTGTGTTCATATTGTCTGGTTCAAAGCAATGCACATCAGTGGAGGGACTATATTGTTGCCAGGCATGAAAGGACACTTGATACATGCAGCAGACGTAAGGCTTGGATTATATAAGCATTTGCTCCTTAGTTTTAAAAAGTGAAGAAGGAGAGATGTGGTGGTGGTGGTGGTGGTGGTGGGGGGGGGGGGGGGGGGGGGGGGGGCAAAAAGAAATAAGGACTGCTGAACCCACTGGTGTTGTTCTGTTCTCTAAAGAAAACACTGACAGCATAATAAGTATCCACTCACACAAGCCTGTCCACATAAGAGAGGAAAGAAAGCTGATTTGAACATAGACGGGACAACTCAATGGGACCACACTGTCCTCCTAACACAGACCACTGACAACATAATAAGTATTCTGTGAAACTCATCCGTGCTGACTGTTTCTACTGTAATGGAAGCAGATGCGATATGATACACTATTAACAGTTAAGGGAATTAAAGAAGGCTTTATCAAATCACTTTCTTGTCCATCTAGTCTTACAATAGCACACATACATAATTCAACCACAAAACAAATATATAATTATATTTTACTCGTATAAATATATATAATAATGAGGGAACCTGAATTATGAAATTCAAAAGTATTTGAATATTTGGTGATGAAGTTTCAGACTGAAGTTAACTCCTGTGATTTTCTCTTAAAACTCTTTTAGTTTCGAACATTAAAGATTAAACAAACTAAGTACATGTGTCCAAGACATAAAGACTTGGATGAGTGCCAATTATCTTTTATTGAACCCTGCAAAAACTGAAGTCGTTATAATTGGTCCTAAAAATGTGAGAGACTCCCTACCTGACCACATAGTTACTCTGGACAGCTTAAGTGTAACACCCAGTGCCACAGTTAAAAATTTAGGAGTTTTATTTGATCCAGATCTTTCATTCAAAATCCACATTAACCAAACTTGCAGAACAGCCTTCTTTCACCTGCGCAACATAGCCAAAATTAGGAATATTCTGTCTAAAACGACTGCAGAAAAATTAATTCATGCATTTGTTACATCACGACTAGATTATTGTAACTCCTTACTTGTAGCGTGTCCTAAATATTCCCTAAAAAGCTTGCAACTGGTTCAAAATGCAGCAGCAAGATTATTAACAGGATCAAATAGAAGAGAACACATCACCCCTGTGCTCCAAACCCTTCATTGGCTACCAGTTGAGTTTAGAATTAAATTTAAAATCCTCCTCCTTACATATAAAACCATTGATGGTATGGGCCCCTCTTATCTTAAAGATGATCTGGTTCCGTACCAACCCAATAGAACCCTTCGTTCTCAGAATGCAGGTTTATTGAAAGTTCCTAGGGTTTCTAAAAGTACAGTAGGAGCTAGAGCCTTTAGTTATCAGGCCCCTGTCTTATGGAATCAGCTTCCCTTTAATATTAAAGACGCCGAAACAGTCTCTACATTTAAAACTAGGCTTAAAACATTCCTGTTCAAGAAAGCCTATGATCAGGTTAGTTAAAAAATTATGTGGTGTATGAGTCACAGTTCAGTTTAGACTGCCCTAGGAGTTAGAATGCTGGGGGAAGTACAGTACACTGAGTTCCTTCTTTCTTCTCTTCCTCTCCCTCACACCTGTTTCTGTAACTTTTACAACTTATCTTTCATACCAAGTCTGTTCATGACAAGTCACCTGGTGTCCCCCCCCCCCTGGGGGGAGTGGTGGTTTTCCTGACAGTGTCTGCACGGGAGCCATGGACGACAGGATCTGCAGTTTCTCGCCTGTGCCGACCTGTGACCCCGGACCACTGCCCCTGCCTGTCTGGACCAGCCCCCCTTCCTGCATCTATATATGGACATTCATCTATAACCTGTCCGTACATGGGAGTGGATCTCTCCTTCAATGTGGTTCTCCTCGAGATTTCTTCTTTTTCCCACTGGGTTTTGAAGTTTTTTCTTGCCGAGAAGGAGGGTCTAAGGACAGGGGATGCCTGGGACTTTTTCATGTATCTCTGTAGTTGATTGTGTTTTTGTAAAGCCCTTTGAGACGACTTTGTTGTGATTTAGGGCTTTATGAATAAAATTGAATTGAATTGAATTGAACAATAAATTGTCAAAGCAAAGTCCCCACCTGGATTTACTAAACCTAATAATTCAGATCATTCTGTTGTGATATTTACTGTAGTGATTAATATTTGATCTGTAACACCGATGCAGTGAGTAGCTTTTTATTTCTAAAACAACCATTAGTTTGACAATAGAAGAAGGTTGTGTGGTCTGATGAGTCATAATTTACCCTGTTGTAGAGTGATGGTTCTGTCAGAAGGTGGGTTTCCATCAGAGGAATCTGAAGGTAGTTTTACCCCTGCTGTTCAAATGACAGGACCTTTTAACCTCCTGACACCCAGTAACTAAACATCATTTGCCATTTTACATTAAAATAATTGCCTTATTTAGAGATAGCATGAGCCAAACACATGCACTGATAGGTTAACTGGTTAATCTAAATTGTCCATAGGTGTGAATGTAAGAGTGATTGTTTGTCTATATATGTTCAGCCCTGAGATGAACTGGAGACTCATACAGGGTGTACCCCGCCTTCACCCACTGTAGCTGGATTAGACCCCCAATAACCCCTGCGACCTTAGTGAGGATAAAGCAGGTTCAGATGATGAGAGAAATAGCATGTGGTTAGCAGTTGTACCTCACAGCAAGAAGGACCCTGGTTCGATTCCCAACACCAGACCTAGGGGCGGCTGTGGTTCAGTTGGTAGAGAGAGTCGTCCAGTGACCAAAGGGTTGGTGGTTCATGTCCCGGCTCTTGCTGTCCACATGTTGAAGTGTCCTTGGGCAAGACACTGAACCCTGACTTAGGCTCCCAGGACTGACAGAACCTTATAGACCATACTGGTGTATATGTGAATGTGTGTGAATGTGAGGCTAATGTAAAGCACTTTGAGCAGCATGAAGGTGGAAAAGAACTATATGAGTGCAGAACATTTACCTTTCTGTGTGGAGTTTACATGTTCTCCTCATGTCTGTGTGGGTTTTTTCCTGGTACTCCAGTTTCCTCCCACCATCCAAACACATGCACTGATAGGTTAACTGGTTAATCTAAATTGTCCATAGGTATGAATGTGAGAGTGATTGTTTGTCTATATATGTTCAGCCCTGAGATGAACTGGAGACTCAACTAACGAAAGTAGTTTGCTAAGGTGCACAGCTGTTAGCAGTGACAACACACATTGATCGCTATTGAGAGAAAGTAGCTCCAAGCAATTACGAGGAGTGAGTTTTTGTTCTGTGACGTTTTTGTGTTTTTGGTATGCAAATAAATCACTCATTCGAATACATATTGTACTTTGTTGACCCCAGTAAACCTGCCGGGACTACTTTCACTGTCGAACACGGCTCACAAGACACTGTCAGGGGTAAGTCACTGTGGCTGCACCAGAGTAAAGATGGTGATGCCATACAGATCCATGTGAAAAATACTGAACTATCTCTTTAAGTAATTTCAGTTTGTTTATGTTCCACGTTATTTTAAAGGATAGTCAGTAGATGCAAATATTTTCATTGTATAATTTTACTGTTTTCACTGTAAAACATAGAGCAAAGATTGGAGGTGACATTATATGTTATTATTTCAGTGGTCTGAAATCACCTCAGATTAAATTTGTCTTAATGTGGCCCCTGAACTAAAATGACTTAGACATCCCTTCTTTAAGGGGTTTAACTAAGTCCGTCCTTCTGTGTTGGTACTCCAAATAGCCCTGAAAACTCCTGGAAGAGCTTTAATGTTAACTCAATGCTGTTTGGGTAACTATGACGATGAGCACCGTAACATCCAGGGAGAAAACTCTGGAAATTTTTACTCAAACACTTACAAGTGAACAGAGGATAGAAATCTTGATCCACTGTGTAACATACAGCAAGATTTTTCTTTTTTTTGGTCTTTTTTCCCCAATATGCTTCGTAGAGCAAAATAAGCACGTCCATGTCTTTTCAGTCACAGCCAAAAAAAAGTGGAGGAATAATAAAAAAAAAAAAGGAAACAGAAAATGTAGTTGGTACTCCCTGGTTTGTCCAGAAGATGCATGCTGATTTCCTGGAGATGTCAATATGCTGTGTTATGAATACAGCGCATTTATCAGAGAAAAAAAATTACTTCCAACATATTAATTCCCATTATCACCGGTTTCTTTTTTTTTTCTCTTTTTCTAATTCTTTTTCTTTTTTTTCTCTCTCATTCAAGACCTACTAGTAACATGGGATACAAACTCATTTATGTTTTACAAATACAAAAAAGCCAGAAAAAAATAGTCCCTACCAAAAGAGCACTTTGGATGTCAATCAGCAAAGGGCCAGTGCCAGAGCACCTGTAGCACCCCTTCTACAGTTCATTACTTCTGTGGAGGAATTATGTGCTTATACAACAGACTAGATGCTTTATTAACGCCCTGCAGAAAACAAAGAGTAAACAGCAACATAGCAGATAGTGACTCACATAAATACGTAGTTAGTAAACCAATTTAGAAACAGTGGCAGCAGCAGAGTCCAGTCACAACAATATGAAGCAGAAAACATGTTGTTTCTGCAAAGAGTGAACTTGTGTTTCACAAATATGAATAACGTGTCTGATCTGTGGTCCGAGCCTGGCAGTTGGTAAAAGATGTAATGTGGAGTGGCATTTCACAAATGTCAAGGCGTTATTTAAAGTAGCACATATTCTAACCACATACAGAAGTATATTAATAAATGAGTAAACATGAGTATTTCTCCACCACTTTCACTGTGTAACAATAAGACTCAGAAGATAAAAAAAAAAAGTTCAACACCCCTGCTTTATGACCTCCTGCTTCTCCTCTACTGTCTCACAAAGTTTTCCTTTAGTACGAACAAAATGGATACCATTATATGATTAAATAATTGACACTTGACCTCCCACACACAGATTGCAGATTGTATTTAAGCATGAGTCAGCTCTGAATGTCTGAGTGACCCCTCTATGCACTGCTCTTCTTACACACATTGTGTCTTTTACATTTCAGTTGCACAAAGATCAAGTTGTATCCAATAAATAGGATGCATTTTAAGCCTCTTCCTTCACTATAATTTCCCATGAAGTTCTATTACAATTCAGAATGTGTTTGACTTAAAAAAAAAAAAAAAAATTTAAAAAAAAAAGTATCAAGAGCATATTTTGAGAGAATTCTATGGTGTAAGATAGCTGTCAATAGATTGGTGTCCACAGATTGGATACCCATGCGTATTTGTTAAAAATTACAAGTACCGTAATTTCCGAACTATAAGCTGCGACTTTTGTCACAAACTTTCAACCCTGCGGCTAATTCAATTCAATTCAATTTTATTTATAAAGCCCTAAATCACAACAAAGTCGTCTCACAGGGATTTACAAAAACACAATCAACTACAGAGATACATGAAAAGTCCCCTGTCCCCAGGCATCCCCTGTCCTTAGACCCTCCTTCTCGGCAAGAAAAAACTTCAAAACCCAGTGGGAAAAAGAAGAAATCTTGAGGAGAACCACATTGAAGGAGAGATCCACTCCCATGGACGGACAGGCTATAGATGAACATCCATTTATAAATGAAGGAGGGGGGGGCTGGTCCAGACACCAGACAGGTAAGGGTGGGGGTCCGGGGTCACAGGTCGGCACAGGCGAGACACTGCAGGTCCTGTCATCCATGGCTCCCACGCAGACACTGTCAGGAGAGCCACCACTCCCCCCAGGGAGTGGTGGCTGGGGGGAGTGGGGGGAAAGGGGACACCAGGTGACTAGCCATGAACAGACTTGGTATGAAAGATAGGTTATAAAAATGAAGAAAACAGGTGTGAGAGAGAGAAAGAGAAGAAAGAACTCAGTGTCTGTACTTCCCCCAGCATTCTAACTCCTAGGGCAGCCTAGACTGAACTGTGACTCATACATCATGTATACATGATATATGAGTCACATAATTTTTAACTAACCTGACCATAGCCTTTCTCAAACAGGAATGTTTTCAACCTAATTTTAAATGTAGAGACTGTGTCGGCGTCTTTAATATTAAAGGGAAGCTGATTCCATAAGACAGGGGCCTGATAACTAAAGGCTCTAGCTCCTACTGTACTTTTAGAAACCCTAGGAACTTTCAATAAACCTGCATTCTGAGAACGAAGGGTTCTATTGGGTTGGTACGGAACCAGATCATTTTTAAGATAAGAGGGGCCCGTACCATTAATGGTTTTATAAGCAATGCTATGGCTAATTTATGCATTTTTTTTTAGGGTTAGGGTCAGGGTTAGGCAGTTATCTCCGAACGGTCTCCTTCACAGCTGCCCACCTAACTCAGAAATATTCAAATAAAGCTGTTAAAATCATTTTTGTGTCTGGGACTCTTGCATGGGGGTACACATTGTTCTGGGTCTCGTATCAAATGGGAGTATTATATGACATCAATAGTGATGTTTATAAATGCAATGTCACATATTTTGACCGAATAATGTGAATTTGGAAAGATTATTGTCAATTTTGGCTGCTGGTACCTCCTTTTAATGGGGATGCCCATTTTGACAGAACACCGGTATATTTATAATGATGTTTTTACTGATGTATTGATTAATGTCCTAACTAAATGAGTACAATTTGTTCCTGTTCTTGTAGTAACAAAAGTTGATGTGTGACTTGCTTGCCATCCTCTTGTATCTAAGCATGAAAGATATATGGACTTCCCTTCAATTCACTCCATGCCTGGGTTTTAGAGAGAGGTCAGTTTTTCTGCAGATGGATTTTAATGTATTTCTGTTTAAATTAGAGTGAGAAGTTTTGCTTATAAGTTTTTCTGCTTATGGTTGACAACCATTTACAGGACAGTCCATGGAGTGATCATATTTAGAATGTAATCTACACTTTTTTTTAAATGTAGACCAGATAGACACCAGTACAGATTGGTGAATGTTATTGGCGAATGTTATTGGCTTTACTTAATTTTACAGAGAATAAACTTCAAACAGTATCCATTTACTGTAGTCTTCATTTCACGGAAATACTAATAAGCCACAACTAGTTTCTGTCTTCTCACAGTAGCAGCTTTTAAACTGAATCGGCGTCAACAAATTCCCACCCAAATGCCAATACAAGCCTTTTAAAATACTTCTCCAAATCTAGCTGTTTATCTTCCAGATACAACTGAAAACTCTATTTGAGCTCCCAAGTGATCCGAGAAGGGTACAAGAAACATACATTGTATGCTACTGTAATATTGCTTTGGCAGCAGTGGATGGATTTCCTGCACATTATGACGGGAAGATCAATTCCCTCGAACTGATGATGGCATAACATTCCCTAGAGAGCACAGCAGCATTATCTTTTAGAAGATAAGCTAACGTTTGCACATTCACACAATGTATGTTAATGCAATTGAAAGTGGGAAAGAAGTGTAGAAGGTGCAGTAGATGCCAGGGCATGCAGATGTGGCACATATGATAAACAACGGAAATTGCTGGTGCTGCTATAAACTATAGTGAGAGAACAGGGTTTGACTTTCAACCCTTTTGGGATAATCTAATAATATTCTTCTTTTCCATTATCTTATCTAATTTCAAGATTTCAGCCACCCACAGAAGAAGGGGAAAGGGTAACAGGGCGTGTGTTTCTGCATTCAACTAACTTAATTAAGGCGAAGGATTTTAGTCATTTGTGTTATGAATGCTCATCTTGGCTTCAGAAGCAGAAAAAATTATTGCAGATTTAAGATATTTTTATTCATGATGCTATCTATGATCCAAAAAAATATACTAAAAACATAGTGATTACTTGCTGTTTTTAGTAAAGAGAATATTAAAACAGTAATAGGCAATATTTGGAACAGTTATCTAACAAAAGTGTTTCCAGAACACAGGCCTCTGGGTGCTCCAGAAAGAATTATAATAGACATATTAGTTTGTGATTGGTGAGTTGCCACTCTGGGACATGGTGGTGTAGTGGTTACCTTCACAGCAAGAAGGTTGTGGGTTAAATAAGTTGGTTTCATGTGACGTCACATTGCTATAAAGTCAGTGCACGAATGTCAGATGGAGGTCAGGAAGTCAATCCAAGTGAGTTCTAACTGAGAGAGAGAGAGAAAAGCAATTTCTTTAGAGTACCAAAGAAGGTGACAGAAACAGAAAGACACTGTAAAAAGTGGATTTAAAATTTTGTGGTTGGGAGGAGCAGAGTCTGCTAATGCTAATGCCCATGTCTGCAGCGACCACTTCATCAGAGCTACGTTCAAAAGCAACATTTTTTGTTTATGTGCCTATCCTATGAACCTATCATTAGGTTGACCTTAAATGCTCATGTACACTGTTGTAATATGGTTTACCGAGTGAGGTCAAGATGCGTTGCATGTCTGTTTACATTAGTCGCTACTGCTAGCGGCTAGCAGCGACTAATATAAACATGCAATATATTTTGACATTACATCTTTACAAATAAAACAGACAAAGACCAAACAATAATTATCGCTGAGCCTTTTGATACTGAGGTTGTGGACCCACCCTCTGACAAAAAAGTTCTATGCCTCCAAACGTTTATACGCTTTCATCTGCAGCTGGTGTAGGAGAATGTCTGCAGGACCAGGTAGTTAGTAATATTCACAGCCTCAATTGTTGGCAAATGTTTGAGTTGTGTTAAATTCATTAATTTTCATAAGATACGGGTCACATTCAAAACATTTTTTAACTAACTGTATGTATCTCTGTTTCAACACTGGATCTAAATCCGTACAATAAACTCTCTCTCCAATGGTTCCTGCCATGGCGACATAGTACGTGGTCACTTCCTGACGTCCAGCTGCAGTCGCAATGTTATCATAGTCACGTGACTGAAACCTACCTAATCCAACACCAGTAGGTTGAACCTTTGTGTGTGGAGTTTGCATGTTCTCAAATCTGCATGGGTTCTCTCCACGTACTCCAGCTCCTTCCCACCATCCAAAGACATGCACTAATAGGTTAAGTGGTTAATCTATACTGACCATTAGGTGTGAATGTGAGAGTGATTGTTTGTTTATGTGGATAAAGTGGGTTCAGAAAATGAGAGAAATGAAATGAGTCACATATCAGGTATTATAATTAGCATGAACAAAGTGGGGGCTCTTTGTAATCACACCTATCCAATTAGCATCTCAGTAACACATACATTGTTAAAATTGATGCTGTAACTTTGTTCACAAGTGAGCAACCGTTATTTGTTACCATGATTAACGTCAGTTGCATGGGTTAATGTTTATGTATACTCCTACTGTAATATTTTTACATCCAAGGCTGGTAGATGTCATTTTAATTTCATATTATAGAAGACCAATGGCTAAATATACTCCAGTTGTGTCATACAGAATATCACCTATATCACATACTGTCAAAATTGTAAGTTCTTCAAGTGTTTTTAATTCACATTTGAAACTTCCAAATTACAAAATAAGGAAAAATTGTACCTATAAAAAGAGGTCTAAATGAAAAACAGTCAAATCTTGATTGGTAATATACAAAAATATAGGTTTTTGTGTGGGTTAATTATTTAATCAACATAAAGACAGAAATAAATGTTGATGAACACATATATATGATTATGTTTTGAGCTTTTTCTTGGGTACAAATAGGCAAAAAAAAAAAAAACCTCACTGAGGAAAGCAACAGCCTGGCAGGCTACACTGTATAGGCTTTCTCCACACTTTAGGTAAACTAAGTGGATAAGAAGGATGAAAGGCATCAAAGCCAATCATGTTAAACCATGTTCATGAGGCATGGATGGCTTTACTGATCCTCATGGATCTCCTGACACAGAGCATCCATCAGATAACTACTGTCATCACCTCCCCATGGTACAGTCCCCACCATCTTTACTTGTGTTTGCCCTCAGGGTGGGAGACCTTTTTATGGAACATTTATTACCATATTGCTTGAATATGTCTTCATGATCCCATAGCAGGCACTGAAATAGTCTAGAGGGTGAAACCAGAGGAAAACCAAAGTAAAAACTGTGTTTGAAAAAGTTACGACCATGAGGAAACTGACCGAAGAACAGAACAGGACAAGAGTGGGAATCACTATGAATTTCCAGCGTTGGCGTCAACTGAAAAAAGAAAAGGGGCTCAAAACCAATGCTAAGGTGACCATGTTTGTACTCCATAGATAAGATGATACTGTTAAGACTATATAATATTTGAACATACTAATCACTTATGGGTATCATATACATCGTATTCACCCCTTCATAATGCTCCAGCAGGTTTTGTTCAGTTACCAACAGTGTGTGTAAACGGCTGCTGTAACAACATCAGTGTTGTACCTGAACGACTTCATTGAACGATCATTCACGAACGATATCATATTTTTGACGAACGTGAACGACTTGTTCGCTTTTGCCAAATGAACGGGAAGTTGTCAATGCGGTAATTCTGGCATTTATTGAACTGCGCTCTTATGTAGTTCACATTTCGTTCTTATCACGTTGCAAACAACCAAGTTTAAAAAATAAATAAATAAAAAAATGTCCCATCATGCCTCTCGTCTTTATTCTCACTTTTATTTACCTGAGCCAGCCCTAATTTGACTTACACTCTGGAGTTACTTGTAATCCGGAAACTACGGATAATGTTTAATTTTGCAGGATTGCAATTCAGTCTGAGTTAATTGTAGATTGTGATAACTGTTCAAATGTTTTGCACTATAAATATAGGAACATTAAACATTTTGCTCTCTAAATATTTTTGAGTAGTATTTTTAAGTAGTTTTAAAAAAAAAAAATTCTTGCATGGTTATGGTATATTATTGAGTCCTAGAAGGCATAAAATGGGATCAAAACACAACATTATCATATGTGTCATTTTTGTATTATTCTGAACAAATTTTGGCAACATAGGTTTACAATAATAACACGAAAAAAAGAAGGAAAAAGTTCATTTTGGGATCCATGAACTTCTAGTTCATAATTTGGAAGAATGAACGATGAACTGAACTAATTAATATTGAGTAACTTGAACTGAACTTTGAACTAGTTCCTAATCAAGGTGAACTTTCCCAACACTGAACAACATAAACTATTGTCCTTATCCATCAGTTTTCTCATGGTGTTTATTTCATGCTTCTTAACCTTCTCTTAGCTAAGCTTCATGTAACACAAACTGATAAATGTTTTGTTATTTAGGATGATAATTGACTCTGAGTTCTGGTGAATGCTCATGAATCTCCGTGATCGATCCAGACAGTATTGTGCGTTCATGTATTTTTGAAGGTGTGGTTTTGAGGGGTGGGCTGATGAAGAGGCATGGGTGTGTATACTTTCAAAATATAGCTTGCATGAACAGTTTTCCAAGATGTCCTACCCTACCTTTAATATACAACATGTCTTTACATTCTTTTCTTAGTCTTTCTATAATATTCTTTTGTCTGCTGACCCCAAAGATGATCATCAATATTGATAACCAACACTTAATTCTATGTCCCTCATGTTCTAAATACTTACATAGAATATAAAAAAATAAGACACAGTACTTTTACACCTCTGGAGATGAACCCCTCATGGGGGGGCACATTGGAAAATAAATACTGTTAAAAAAAAAATGAGGTGAGGCGTGTGGAGAACACTGCCAACAGAGTCATGTGACAGCTTGATAAACACAATTTAGTAATAATCTACTAACAACACTAACACTTTCAACACAGTACAATCTCCA